>JACXGK010001505.1:8328-26053 GCA_016801125.1 Novumbra hubbsi | reverse complement strand
AACCTCATCTACAGAAGAGAACATAAACACATAAAACATACGTGTGATTCATTTTGTTATTGTTTCATCTATCAATCAGCCTATTATGAAGCACATGTATTAACAAACTCACATCGCATTTCTCCAGCAAGACCTTCTTATCGTAATGAATGATGACAGCAATACGCCTTCAATGAGTGTCCAGTAGGGTGTGTGTGTGTTTACCTGTAAAACTGTAGCATACAACCCGTTATGGCCATCCCTCCAGGCACCTGAAAGGACATTCGACCAATCAGATTCATTCGCTCGCCGGTGTCAGGGTGGAAGGCGGAGTCATACAGCTTCTTGGCATAGTGCAGCTGTTCCTCTGAGGTGCCGGGGGGAACGGAACCCGCTCTAAAACAGGAGAACAACATAGAACCCAGGTTCTCATTATGAAAAACAAAGGTAGATATTAAAGTAGGCATTACTACTCTACAGTACAAATAATAATAATAATAATGACCAGCTGGATTATATTCGCCCTAATTGAAATATGTTAATGTCTTTCTTGCGAATCCCAAACACTGGGAGAGATTCATGGTTCGAGGCAGGGTCTGCCATTTCACCAACTACATACAGTATTTTTCAAATAATCAGCACTGGGATTTGAACTAGCAACCCGTTGGTTCCTGGTCTTGCACTCTAACATGGATCTGTGTATGTTTTCTTCACAGTAGTAAATTAGTGTTACCTGCAGGCCTCCACCAATGTTTTAGCCTCGTCCAGTCGAGAGTCCGGCAGTAAAGCTGTCCTCCAGTCTGTGATGTTGGCAAAGTGCTTCAGTCGGCCTATGAACGTGGACTGATCCCATCGTGGTGCGTCGATGTCGAACCCGCTAACAGCCATTGCAACCCTCCGTCAAACAACCCAAGACTCAAACGCTTTCTCCAAAATAACCTCTGGCGTCCCAAACCGAGAAAAGTCTACAGGCACCGTTTGGCTCCTTCGTTCTGAACCAACTGGGTCCACTCTGCCCCGCCTGGACAGAAACAAAAAAAAAGACAAGATTACGTTTCTTCTCAATTGTTATAGTACACTAGCCAGACGACAAAATCAAAATGAAAACCTATTCTTAAAACAAACTGAAAGTCAAAAAGTAAAGGTAACCCTGGAGTATATGACTGCTACATATTGAAAGCAGGAACATTCACATGGGTGTATAATTTACATCCCATCATGCTTCGGGTCATGTAGTATACCCACAAAAAAATGTATAACCTCTGGTGTTTTAAAATTGAGCAAAGCTGTTAAGAGGACGAGGCAATGAGGAGGAGCGGAGGCAGCCAGGCTAGATATTCGAGGCGCAGCCAGGCTAGATATTTGAGATTCAGCCAGGCTAGATATTTGAGATTCAGCCAGGCTAGATATTTGAAATTCAGCCAGGCTAGATATTCATGGGGCCGCCAGGCTATATATTCATGGTACAGCCAGGCTAGATATTCATGCTGCAACCAGGCTAGATATCCAAGATGCAGCTGGGCTAGATATTTGAGATGCAGCCAGGCCAGATATTCGTAATGCAGCCGGGCTAGATATTCATGGTGCAGCCAGGCTAGATATTCGAGGTGCAGCCGGGCTAGATATTCGAGGAGCAGCTGGGCCAGATATTCATGGTGCAGCCAGGCTAGATATTCGAGGTGCAGCTGGGCTAGATATTTGAGCTGCAGCCAGAACTTGTCAGAGATGTTTGTTTGAACAGCAGGGTCATGTACTCTCTCTGCTGCAGCTGCACATCGATTAGAAACAAACCAAGACCAGAGCTGCAAAGCCACAGAAGTCAAATACAACACTGTATAACTATGTCACTTACTAAATCAGAATAGATTTTATTTATTAAAAACAAATAATTCATTAATCAAATAATGAACTTTGGTGTGAAAATGACAGGCAAGAGGGCCCAGGGAGGAATATGTTTGTGACTAAAAATGATCAGCGATTGGAAGAAGCCTATAAGTATTTGGTTTGATTATGTCTGAAGTACAGTTAATATGATCAGGCAGAAGAATTAATTGGCAAAGAGAAGATTAATTTAACTGGATGTTACATTTTGACGGCTACATCTGAATATTATATATTTGTCCCTTTTCAGTCTAGCCTCAATCGGAAGCACTGATCTAAAACAGAGTGAATCGTTTTTGGCAGAACAGGTGCTAAGGAAGAGAAGAGAAATGTAGCCAAAATAAATCCACTTTCTGCATTTGTATGTCAAAAACAGCTGCAACTGCTTATTATGAATTGGACCATCATATCCACAGGGTCATGATTGTAATCACATTAAACAGACAACAGACTGATGCAACTTGCCTGTTAAGTTGCTCGCATTTTGGAATACATGCATGCTAGCAGCTGTCTCCAACAAGCACGTCGAGAAATGAAAAAACTAAGACTAATAGCTATATAAAAAAAAACTAAGTCGATCAATATGTGAAACAACGTAGCAGGAACACATACGTTACCTTTCAGCGCTGTGCTGCAAAAGTATACAATGTAAGTAGCTAAATATTTCAGGTCAGGATCCCAACAGTGATACAGTTAGTGTAGTAGTGGAGGGTTCACGTGGCACAGATTCCTCCAATCACTTGGTCAGCTCTAGCCGATCGTCGTTCTCACGATACAAATGAATGAATTAATAAATACAATCGTAAATAATCTCTACATGTGATTCTTTAAACTACATGCAACAAGCATAAGCAAAGACAATGCAAATCGTGTGTAAAAAATGCAAGCAAGCTAGCTTTCCATATATATGCTATAAAGAATTATGGATAATAACAAATGTGTGGTATTGGTATACATGTATTTTTGGCTAGTACACTGTGTGTTTCATTTGTAGGAATTGAAGGGGCGACATTTGTTGCTCACTTTTTTGATTAGCTAAATTTGCTAAACTAGTAACCGGTAGAAACGCTTAGCCGCGCTGTTTACGTCTTCACCTGTGCTCTACGTATGAGTTTGAGCACAACGTCATCACCCCCTAGTAACCTCGGCAGCGTCTTGGGAGATAGCTAAAGCAACAAGATGGTGAGTTAAATGTATTGTGATAACTAGCTATTATATGTAGATAGAGCAGAACAAATGGATAATAAATAATACGAGTGCATGTGACTGTTAAAAATGCAGCCCCTATACTCCCGTGAGACGTTAATACATTTAATACAAAATAAAGAGTTTGTAATATAACTTGACTGCAGCGGTCTCTCCGACGTCGGTTCACGAGATTAGCAGCATAGCATGGCTATTCCTTGCTAACTACACGCCATTACAAATGTTTTAGCCTGCTAAAAAGCTTTCCCCATTTTAAAACCACTGTGTACACCAAGTGAATAGCTCATTATTTAGAGAATCAAGTTATGTTTTCCTTATCCTCTCTGCGCATTCTCTCGAGTCGCGGTCATTTTCCGGCCTGTTATGTGGTGATGCGGTTATGCATTCGTAGAAGGCATGTGTTGCTCCTCCATTGATCATCACACGGTTCAGGATCAACGATATGGATCGGGTTTTGATATATTTCAGGGTTTGCTGTCAATTCTCCGGAAGTTGAAAAGCACACCTGATCAGGAGGTTCGAATATTGTTACTGGGCTTGGATAACGGAGGAAAGACCACTTTGCTGAAACAACTGGCCTCTGAAGACATCAGTCACATTACTCCCACACAGGTAATGCGGCACAGACAATGTATCTCACTGTCCTGCTTAAATCCACACATCATCTGCAGCAAGGAGATTTCAATTTTCTTTTGGTGGATGTGTTATTTTTATAGACTAATGCCCATATTAACTTAATTTATTCTCTCCCCCTCTCTAGGGATTCAACATAAAAAGTGTTCAGTCTCAAGGTTTTAAGCTGAATGTTTGGGACATCGGTGGACAGAGGAAGATCAGACCCTACTGGAGAAACTACTTTGAGAACACTGATGTGCTGGTGAGTGTCTCTACCATAGTTTATAGCTTACTTCACAGGTATTTAACATCAACTTTACCCCAACTTCTATTAGCAAACCATAATATGTGAATGGGCTCCGAACAAGGTTGTCACAGTGGTCTCCAGAAGCGCTGGTTGTTGAATTAACATTTCCAGCAATTTACCTTTTTTACTCCAGAATGAACAATAATCATCAGTTGGTGACCTATTAATAGTATACATATCCGTAGGTCACAAAGCGAATGAGGACTATACAAGTAATAGACAGGGAAGCACTGGTAGTCTGCTGTCTGTTCTGTCTCACAGTCCCCTTTTTGTTTTTTGTGCTGGCCTCTGTAGTTGGCCTCTGTAGTCAGTGGGGCTTAACATAGAGGGAGACTGTATGACGTTCCAATTGTCTCTGCTAGTGGCACGTCCAAATTAAGGCACATTTTATTGATTCTTATTTTGTGTGCCACACAAGCCCAGCTGGTTAACTTAATGGAGACGGCTAAGATCGGATTTCAGACAGGTTGAATGTTCTGAGGAGACATTTGACCAGGGTTAGTATTTGTCCCTATCCTAACACTAACCCTAAATGATTTTACATTTAAACTAAAGTGACTTCAGATTTGGGATTTAAGCTCTGCTCATTGCTACATTGTTAGGACATATCTGCCTCCAAGACTGGTTTGAGTAGGTCTCCTTTTCATGTTTTGTCACGTGTTTTATAGTGTGGGCAGCTTTGTTGAACAGAAAATACTTCTGATCCTATTGTCCTAAACGATAAAAACATTCTTCAATAATTTACTATTTTAGTTAGCAGTTCAGTAAGCGGTTTATCTACAATGTCTCTGACCAGTTGATGGTTGATTGTCTTTATTTAGAAAAAGCTCTGTTATCAAAATGTATTTAGTTACTTTATTATCTATTCCAAAAGATGTGTACGTCGCCATCTTGTTTCCGGCAAATGGTAGCTTATTGATCAAGAGAGGGCGGTGTCCACCACAGACTTGATTGAACGCTATTCATATAGACTTTCGCTAATAGTATCTAGCTAAACTTACACACATACATATCAACCCTCTAGTGTGCTACTAATCGTCACTGTTGTGTGTTTCAGATTTATGTGATTGACAGTGCAGACAGAAAAAGATTTGAGGAGACGGGGCAGGTGAGTCTTTATTGTCACAAATTATACTTTTGTGCTGTGATATGAACATATGCTCCAATACGCAGATTTATATTGGGATCCTGTGTGTGTTCTAGGAGCTGGCTGAGCTGTTGGATGAGGAGAAGCTAAGTGGGGTTCCAGTGTTGATATTCGCCAACAAGCAGGACCTACTGACAGCTGCCCCAGCCTCTGAGATTGCTGAGGGCCTCAACCTGCACACCATCCGGGACCGCATCTGGCAGATCCAGTCCTGCTCTGCCCTCACCGGCGAGGGGGTACAGGTGAGAAGGCAGTCCGGGCACATCCATCCACCAGGGGGTTGGGGTACATTTATGTTCTCAATTCAGGAAGAGAAGCTTCATGCTCTTTTTGTTTGCTTTCAGGACGGAATGAACTGGGTTTGCAAGAGTGTCAACGCCAAGAAGAAGTAGAACGACTGTCCGCTGTCACACACCCTGAGCCTGAGAGGACGTAGTGTACCTGTGAATGTACACACTGAACCAACATGGACTTCAAGATGGTTTTATCTGCCTGGCTGTCCTCAAAACGTTGTTTACTAAATTACATATTTTGTTAGATCTAGAACTTGTATTGTTGCTCTTCAAAAGTGGTCCCACAAAGGGAAGCCGTGCTTGGAGACTGGACCCCCCCCCCTCCACCGCAACCCCAACCTAACCATTCCAGACCTCTCTGCTCTCCTTTTCCACAGCACCACCCAATTGACATCCTACGGGTAGTCCTGGAAACTCTCAGTTCTCTTTCACTTTCCTCTAGTCTCTCTTGACTTTGCATTCTCTTCCTCTCGTCCCTGTTCTCATCTCTCCTTGTAGCTCTCATCCAGACAGTTTTTTTTTATTCCACGAAAAGCTATTTTCCCACTGCATATATGCTTAAAGTGAGGTATATTTTTGTAATTATTTATGGCAAAGTAGAGGGTAATGATGAACTGTAGGAAGCTTACAAACAACATACATGATGTGTTGTTTCTGTGATGGTAGGGTTGTTGATTTTTGTGTGTGTGTGTGTGTGTGAATATGTAAAAACACTATATAGTACTAATTTTAAATGACACCGTGTTCCCTAAATAATGAACTAGTGTTGTCCACAACCCCTCTAAGTAGTGAAGTAGTCTGCCATTCTGCACAAAGCTTAAAATTAATTAAGACATTTGATGGATCAGTTGTATATAACCTGCCCAACTATATATTATGCACATCTGGTACATTATTATTAAACCGTTACTATATAACCTATCATATCTAATATAAAGTATGTGTTGATGGATTTAGTAGGGATAAATAACTGAATGTATTTGTTTTGTGTTTCATTGTTTGGGGGCTTTTAGAGAGCATTTTAATGAAAGTCTTTTTCCATTGCTATTCTTTAATGGTATCTGTCCAAAGAGTAAAGGTATGTAAATAAAATGTGAGGGGGAAAATCCTTTGTTTTATGATCTGGCTGCAGTATGGTTGTATGAATAGGCCTCAGCCAGCACTCAGTTCTGCGCGATGCTCTGTTAAGTATGCCACTCGACTCCTTATGAGCACCTTACCAAAACGTGTCCAGCGGTCTTTGACACTGACAGAGTTAGCTAGATGGGCCCACGGAAGATAGGGTTAGCTGTGTATGACACTGACTGTTAGCTAGATGGGCCCACGGAAGATAGGGTTAGCTGTGTATGACACTGACAGTTAGCTAGATGGGCCCACGGAAGGGAGAGGTGTTAATTGATGGTGGCGGGCAGCATCTTCAGCTAGCCTAACCGCTCTGCCTCAGTCCACTCCTACAGGTCTATGTTTAACGACTAGTCAGACTGTAGCTCTTCTGCGGTTGGTTCGGGCACAGCTGTGGGCGTGTTGTGCTTGTTACAGGGAAAATAATACTAGCCAATGAACAGTTCCAGCTGTGTGACACATGCATGTGTCAGATGGATGCATTCTGAGGGGCTGTGGGACTACAAAAATGCCTCTGCTCTTGACAAAGACTCATTGTGAAACACTTCTTTCCTCTCCCTTACCTAGTCTCTGCTCTCTCCATACTTGCTTGGGCCACTGGGACTGGCTGATATCTGCCGCTGCCAAATGCATGTGGCTTTGGATCAAAGTATTATTTAAATTAGATCTTTGCTGCTTGCTCAGATCTTGAAATCAAAAGTGTTGTGGTCTTTAAATCCCTTCGTACAGAAAAAGCCTTTGTCTCACATGAAACTGTTTTCTAAGTTGTACACTTCTTTTCACGAGAGTCCAAATGTAGTGTTCTAGATAGGAAATAGAATGGCATTTAGATAAAAAGGCAGGGCTAAATCTATTTAAGGTATGTTTTCTTCTACAGAAGATTTTTTTGAGCACTCTAAATGAGAACACAAAGTTCTGTGGTTGGTTCATGAGCATAGAAGTTGTGCCTGCGACTTGAGAAGCCCGACATGAGGTCGATGTTAAAGATACAGGTTAAGGCCTTTTCTCCTCACGAATCGGACTGCCCTCAACTGATTAAGAGTAATTGTCAATCGTATTACCATAAATGAAACAGAAAACATTTCATATACTACCAACAGACAGTGCAGTGCGGAGGTGCTAGCGCCAGCACACATTCTGGTAGCGTGTCCCCATTTTTAATCGTGGGGTACAAACTGCCTGCGAAGTTCGATAAGATTCAGCTTGTCTAGACCAGGGAACGGTTGACGTTTCAGTCGCTTTGTGCTTGTTTTGGAGGACAGAGGGGTCTGCTCGCTATATCTTAATTAACTTTTCTACTACATTCTAGTTTTAGAGAAAACTGAGGTGGATAACAGCAATTAGCAAGTGTTAAGTGAATAACATCATCACCCCAAACGTCTGCTCTATAAGGTTTGAAATAGGTTATGCTAGCCAACGTTAGCTATGTAGACTAAGTTAGCTAGCTACAGTCATTGTAGCTAGGTTAAAAACGTTCACATGTAAACATGCAGCGGACGGGTTATTTCAAACATATATAATTATATCAAATGCACAATTAATTGTTTAAATATTTATGTGTAGATTACAATTTGAATGGTTAGGCATTGTAATGGGTAGTTTGAAAATATATGTTAAAATGTTCATGTATAACGGGGTCTAACTTAAGGCAGAAACAGGCCGCGGTACGCAAAAAAAAGTTTTGAGCGGAAGTCAAACATTACTCACCAGCCTATTCTTATTAATCAGAATTCAAATTATTCAGACCTTATAATCGAACTACTGTTTCAATTACTTACTTTTTCTGTCCGGCAAATCATTGATGATTAACAAATTGCAAAATAAATATGTCCCTCCATTTAATTTAATAATCCTGATATGGCCCCCCAGCCAAAACGTTTGCCCTTCCCTTCATTAGCATAATGTTATCTGTCAGAAAGTGGTGGGAAAGGAGTGGACTAGATAGGAAGGAAAGATAAAGAGAAAAGCTATGATTTCATAGCCTGAAAAATGTATAATTCCGAACAATGCTTTTAATCTAAAATACCAAAATTGGAAGGAATGGGAATCTGTTTTATCTAATAGTGTGCGATTTTTAAAGATTGGAGAGGAAAAAGAGTGAAGCGAAGACTAGAAAAGTAAGGTGGAAAGAGAAGAGGAGAAACATTGGAGAAAAAATTTATAGTAAGAGTATGAAGAGTGATAAAGCCATCCTAAAGAAAATACATTCTGATTAGGTTGGTTTACTCAGACTAAATACATGAAACCGGAATTGTCACCCTTTTTTATTTAATGTATAATAACATTGGATATGTTAATGATATATTGAGCCTGGTTTATATTTATATATACTCAAGATACAACTGCACACTTGGCACAATGTCTTCCAGAAATTTCAAAGGGTTAACATCAAACCCTGTGTTAGCGTATCAATCTATAGTTGTGTGTGTGTGTGTGTGTGTGTGTGAAAGAAAATTGAGTACACAATGTTAGTTCAAATAAGGCATGTTATGATATATTTGACAATTCGCCCTTACTGTCTAAACTATTGGACAATCAACTAGCACTGGTCCAGGGAATGAACCGAGCTACTCTTAGCAAACCACCGTAGGACTCGACCAGGGCTAGGTATTGACGTGATGGAGAGATTAGTGAACCTGCACACGTACAAACTCAGTATCCTCTTGGACACACTCTCCCCACTACACTCTTTCCCTGCCCCTACACACACGCACACACACCCACTCATCCCTGCTAGAGGATTTAGGTCTGCGGTGTTGGGTGGCGGAAAGCTTTAAAGCTACAGCTTAAACAGTGACACGTCAAACCGAGCCACACAATTAGACACATTAAAATGAATTTGCTTGTAGAAATTAGAAATCGTATCAAAATCTTAACCTAATGCCAAAGCATTTACTCCAACCCTAAACTCAGATGTAGGTTTACCTTGAAGGTACCACTTCACATTTGAGGACAGTCAATTAGGTACCCAAACCAGTATACGCCCACACACGCATTTCTCTATGGTTGTGGGACAACAAAAATGCTTCCTAATTTTTCCTAAAATTCAAACTAGCCTTTATACCTAAATTAACCCATGCCTTAACCGAAAATAAACCTAAATTATAAAGTATACGCTGAACCTAATCCTAAAACCAGAAGCAGTCTTTTCACCGTAGGTACTGGCTAGAAATGGCCAGGTTTCATTATTTCTTAACACACTGATAGGCATCTCTAAGATATGCTTCAACTACATATTTCCACTGCCGGAAAAAAACCCTCAAATGAAGCCACGTTGGTGACAGTCGGTGACTGCAATGGTTGTTTCACAGTGTTCAAGTAAACAGATGACTGTGCGCTTGAGCTGTATGTGCGAGAGAGGACAGCAAGCCTGAAACTCTGACCCAGTTTAGTTCACGTAGCCTTCTACAGAACCATCGGGCCTCAGATTACTTATTAGACGGTGTGTTTGTTTAGCGGAGTGCCCCTTTATAACCCGTCCTCAAGGTTTTACCAAAATCTCCACCCCGAGGTATTCCAGAGACAGAGCAGCTCCCACCCCTGAATCCTCACAGCAGAAAGAGCTGGGCATAGTTGATTGACTCTTTAAAACAGGTTGCTTCTGACAGCTTCATTTAAACACAGATGAACATTGGATATTGGTTGAATCATTATGGGAATCGGCTGGATAGATTTAGCCCTGCCTTTTTATCTAACAGGAATGTAGTTCAGATGGATACAATTGTTGTCAAAAATATAGTTAGTTGATTTGTATGGACCAAGGCTGGAATCAATTTATAAAGTAGACAGCCCTTAAGCACTTGACTGAGCAAATTTCCCTAACGGGAATACACATCAAAACTGGATGCATTGATGATTGCCATCTGAAGTGCCGGTTCAATTTATAAAGAAGCTGTCTCCTTAACATAGTTTGAGAACTACTTTTGCTAACTTGCAGGGTTCATATGACCCACAATTAAATTCAAACTGTAGAGACATGTCCAACAATGACAGTTGTGAAGTATCAAATTTCAAACCAACTACATTTTTGGGTCAGACTGATCATCATGTGTATAACTAGTTAGTGGACTACTGCTACTAAAAATTAAAGAAACACTTAAATCACACATTTGGTTCTTGAATGAAATATATTAGATAATCAACAGCTTAACATTTGTACTGTACATTGTGTAATTCGCTGAGAACAAGATGACGTAACAACGGGCTGGATTGAAACTCCAACCAAAAATCTAAGTAAACAATTCTCTTGCATGAATGTCATCACAACCCATAATGTGACCCAGTAGTGTGTGTGGCCCCCACATGCCTGTACGCACTACCGACAACGTCTGGGCATGCTTTTGATGAGATGGTGTCCTGGGGGATCTCCTCAAGGTCTGAGCGAGCCTCCACGTATAAGCCTCCCCAGATCAAACCCGTCATGGATGATGTTGCAGGCAGCATAACGTTCACCATGGTGTCTCCAGACTCTCACATCTCAGTGTGAACCTGCTCTCATTGGTGAAGAGAAGATGGCACCAATGGCGGACCTGCCATTGGAGGACGTCGTGGCCCTCACGCCACCCTCACGGAGCCTGTTTCTGATGGTCTGGTCAGAAACATGCACAGCAGTAGCTCGTTAGACGTCGTTTTCTGGCAGTGCTCCCATTCCTCCTGGCACAAAAGAGCATACCGGTCCTGCTGCTCCTGAGGCTGTACTGTGAGACAAAGCAAAACCTGCGACGGCACGTATGGATGAGCCATCCTTTAGGAACTGAACTACCCGTGCAACCTGAATGGGTAGAAAGACTGGAGAAGCGTCAGTCTGGAAGGATAAGGATAGAGCAATTGTCTGTGGCCACCACCTGAATTACCATTCCCTTTTGGGGGGTTGTCTTGGTGTTGCCTCCCCAGTGCACCGGTTGTCACTTTCATTTGCACCAAAACACACATATCGCTTATGAACCCTAACTGGACAGATTGATATTCCTGACGTTTAATTGACTGATACTATGTTATGCTGTGATAATTATGTATTCCCCAATACCTTTTGAGCATTGTATTTTGGAAACTTTAATCATCTCCCTACCTTGTTTGGGCAAATGCACTTGCAAATACATTTAGAGTGTAGGGTTTAGGGGCTGTCAACTAGTCTAGAACACGTCTTAACAGGAGAAAAACATAATAGATGGTATTTTGGTATACAAAGACAAACATTTTGATCAGTAACAGAAGCAATTAAATTCATTATTTGGAACCCACCTCCAAATTACATGTCATTTATTTTTCATTTCACAAAATATTTACAAAAGAGATATTGTTTTAAATGTTTCTATTGGTAGACTGTTCTTGTAACATCAATTTATTTTCAGCATGACCAATCTTACATGGACAAGTCAAGTTTTCTCTTTAGAAAAAGTTTATGAAAAAACCCTCTTATTACTTCCACTCATCCGTTTTATAACTGCTTGCAGATCATTTTTTATGTCTTTTCATGTTTTATTCCAGAGTGCTTTATAAAACTTCCCTGCATGCTCACAGCTGCAAACAGGAAGCAGGGGGGCTTGTGTGCTTGTTGAGAAGTGATGTCATCACCCTGCAAGGAAGTACATCTTAACGCAGTTTTGTAATCATCATCACATTCCCAGCTTTGCGTTAATTGGTTTTGTCGGTCCAGTTCATGTAGTGTCTAACCGAGCCTCCATCTTGTCTACGATTCCAACTGTCTTTTAGACCAACATTATGTTAACTCATACTGTATGTTGTATGGCAAATAATCTGTGTCATGATCCATGTCAAGAACTACAAAATAAAAGAGACAGTTTCTCAGTCTTTCAGACGGAAGAATTCAATCCGATGGGAAGCCTGGAAGCAGAAGGGGAGAGGGTCCAATGCCTTCTCCTGTGGTATCTGGATCCAAATGGATGGGAAAAGTGTAGGTCCATAATGACATCGGTTTACTAAACCTGATCTAGGGTGAATTTCTTCCTTTTTACCGCCTTGCGTTGAACGTTAAGCTTAGGGAAAAGTCATCTGATCCCAGACCTGTATCTACAGGGCAATTTATACCCAGAGAGAAACCCCAACCCACCCAAAGTGCATGGAGTGGGTCCCGCACTCAAAAGAACCTGGAAGAGCGAGTGAGCGGGCACATCTGTGTGTGTGTGTGTGCGTGTGTTCTAGCTGTACAACACATCCCTGAACTAGGCAAGGAGAGGAGGCCAAAGTGCTGCGACACAACCGGAGCTCAAACAGTAATAAATCCTCCTCTTCACAAAGCTATCAGACAGAGCCCCTCCCCTACAGGCAGAGTGAAATAACAATAATCATAACATTACAATAACAATGAGGCTATCGCTGTCCCTACCCCGGGGGAAGGAGGCGTCCCTACCCCGGGGGAAGGAGGCATCACTAAAACGTTTCAGATGAGCCCAAGTGCTTCAAAGTCAACAGTTTCGAGGAGACACATATCATCATGTAAGTATTAGGTCGGCCTGACGGCGACAACAGAAAACTGACATGTCAACCCTGCCCTCGAGAGAGGTGTGTATGTGTGTGTGTGTTTGCGTGCGTGACAGACGTTTAGAAGAGAAATGTCTGCATAACCTGTAGAGGTGTACGCCTGTTTGTGTGTGTACTGTCAAATATTTTCTGAGTGTGTGTCTGTCAACTTGTGTGTGTTATCTAGTAGTGTACAGTGGATAGCTGTTAGCCTGTAAAAAGTGTGTGTGTGTGTTAACTGGTGACATAATGCTTGGTAGAGGGCTGTCCATACAGCCCATAGAAGTCTGTGTGTCTATGTGTCTGCTGTGCGTCTATCCAGTCTCTGACGGCCAGCCCTTGCATGGCGGGAGCTCCAGAGGCCAAGCCGGGGGGAGGGGGGTAGTCCTGGGCGCTTACCCAGGGAAAGGAGCCTGAACGTGGGTAGGGAGGGTGGCCGCGGTGCCCTGACACTGAGGGTACCCCAGAGCAGTAGCAGTTATCCATGGTACACACCAGAATCTTACGCCCACCATACTGGGGCAGGACTGCCTGTTGGGAAGAATGAGACGAGCTTCCACCAGCAGGGGGGTAGTGGGAGGGACTGAACACAGACCCTGAATGGTGATTGGTCAGGGAGCCACTTCCGCTTCCAGTTCCACCACCTTCGTTCATATGAGACGGGCCACAGGGACCGAGAGGTTGCTGATTGGAAGATTGGCCCTCCCCGGGGGCGGAGTTAGGGCCCAGATAGGGTTGCTTAGAAGAAGAAGAGGAGGAGTCTTTGAACCCGGAAGCAGCGGTTTTCCCGGTGCCCCCATTGCCTTCTGGGAACGCCGAGGAGTGTTTGCGCTTCTCTGCCCCTGAGCTGGAGCCGAGGCCGCTGGGATACGCTGGGATGCATTGGAGGAATGAGGAGGGAGGGGTGAGGGGGGCTGGGGGAAGGAGAAAAGATGGCATCAGAATAAGAAAGCCAAATATGGATTACATTAATCCAACAACAAACAATCAGATTGAGCGTGGTGGTTCTGTACAGATAAGGGCGTGGTGGTTCTGTACAGATAAGGGCGTGGTGGTTCTGTACAGATAAGGGCGTGGTGGTTCTGTACAGATAAGGCCGTGGTGGTTCTGTACAGATAAGGCCGTGGTGGTTCTGTACAGATAAGGCCGTGGTGGTTCTGTACAGATAAGGCCGTGGTGGTTCTGTACAGATAAGGCCGTGGTGGTTCTGTACAGATAAGGCCGTGGTGGTTCTGTACAGATAAGGGCGTGGTGGTTCTGTACAGATAAGGGCGTGGTGGTTCTGTACAGATAAGGGCGTGGTGGTTCTGTCCAGATGATTCTCTGGCCTACCTTCCAGTGTTTTCCGTAGGCTCTTCTCTCTCTTGGACAGTTCAGACAGGAACAGCTTGGAGTTGAGACTCCCCACCTTGTAGGGACCAAGGGCACTGCCCACACATGCTTGAGACCTGGAACAAGAAAGATGATGACATATATGCCCACATTACATGCAGGGTAGCTCATGACAACTGTTACTATTAGTGTGTTACAAGCATGACTATTGTAACATGACAGCGGAAAAGTACAGGGTTTCCTACATGCTGGATGGTTCATCACCCAGAAAGTAATCATCTGACCAAGAGAAAGTGTTATCTGTAAAACAGCCATAACGAAGTCGAGCCACCTCTGGCAAAGCAACCTACGCGGGTGAGCGATCTAGAAAATCAAATCACCAAACATCAGCTCAATATGTGGTTTCACTTGACCCCTTTTGACGGCCCCTAGTGGTACAGGACAATCATTCCATGTTCAAGTAAGGCACTAGTTCTTAGTAGCCTATTTGGTCCTCCTTAGCATGCAATGACTGCCGAAGACTGTGACCCACTGAGGTCGCTGCCAGGCCTGTAACGCTTCCACTTCCAGTTTGTATTGAGGTCATACCGCTCTTAGTCCCGTCTTTAGCAGTAAAAAGGTAAGACTGACTTGGCCCGAGTCAAGAACTTTCCACTTTTGGGCTCTGAAACCCCCCCCCCCCTTGTTGCTGTAGCGAATACGATTGGGGTTACCATCTTCTTGTGTGACAAAACAGTAACCAGTAAGTTTCATTATGCTGCTGCCATTGCGACACATCATCAGTGAAGACAAGTGAGCCAGTTCCAGAACTCCCCCTCCCAACCCCATTTCACAGATGAGGTGGTAAAGCCGGGTCTGTTTTATTCCATTAACATTCTCCTTCGGCCTTCATCCGTGTTTCGTCTGTCACTTAAACGGTTACCCGGCCATTCTGTTTTTAACGCTAATAAGTGGTTTACACCTGGCATCGACGCTTTTGTAGTTCTGCTTGTGAAATCATCTGTGTATCGTAGTGGCCGAAATCCACCTTTTGAAGAGTGCTCCTGATTTGTCAGTCTTTTTATGTTGTTTTTTTTCACTATAATGAGCATACTTCAGCCATTTACTTTTGAGGTTGTTCGTACACTACCAGGCAGCTGAACTAACCAACTCTTTTCAAACATTTAAGTCTACAGTTGTACCAATGTTTCAGTTGAATTTCTCTGGTCTCTCAGACTTACTACCATCATTTTGGCCCCCATGCCAGAAGAAACCAATGGCAATGACACAGAAAGACATCAGCCAAAAGCAGAGCTTAAAATCAACACAAGATCTCCAGCTGCTCAACTAGAAACCAACTCAAAGGGCTCAAGTAGATCACCGTTTTGTTGGTGAAAGACTTTAACATTAACTCAGCCATGCATCCAAGATTAACCATTTCCCGGTTAAAAACGTAACTCCATTAATACAAATTATAATGAATGACGATTCTGTATGATATTAACTTGCTGTGCTGAGCGACACCCTGTGCCATTAGAGTTCTGGGTTGCAAAGTTGTTTCCATTGATTTCAGAAATGTATAGTGGTCACATATAGTGCCTTCGACACTATGCGACTGCCCTTTCGGCATAGCTCCGCCATCTTTCAAAATGGTCTTTATTTTGCTGCGTCTTGTATATACCAAACTAATCCATAATGACATTAATTGCCAACACACACACACATATCTATACCGTGTTTGCAGTATAAAGTTAAAAAGAACTTCCACTGAGCCAGAAAACGCAATGGACACTGCACGTCAACAATCCCCCAGTCTGGATTACACAGAAGCAAAATGTCTCAAATCACACTTTCTTAGGGGTTTGGTTTCTTGTACATCTAGCAATGCCTGTGGTGTACAAGTTGTGCAGCATTCCAGGTCTCTCACCTTTCCATGAGGATCTTGACGGGTTTGGTGTTCTTCATGAAGCCCAGCTCCTCAGCCTTGCCAAATGCCGTGTGTACGGAGCTAAGCAGCTTCTGGGCCTCGTGTCTCTGTTCCCCCAGAGCCAGAACCTGACCCGCGTTCTCCTGGCAGAACCTAGAATGCGCCCGCTCTAGAACCTCCAGGGTATGGGACAGGTCTTCTTCCAGGAAGTGCTGCATCCGCTGGTACTGCACACGCACCTCCTCTTTCAGCTCACACACTCGGTCCTGTAAGAGGGAACACACACCGCTGGAAACACACACAGACGCAGATACGGGTGTAGGCCGCCTTCCCTGGTTGAGGTTGCCCGGAGGAGAAAGCGAGTTTTAAGGATCGGACGTACCTCCACCACACACTTGTCAGAGTCCAGTTTGCAGAGCTGCTCATCGATGTCCTGAACTCTCTCCTCCACCCTCTCTTGCTGCCGCAATAGATTTTGCTGAGAGAGATCGAGAGATAGGCGGAGACAGATCGAGAGATAGGCAGAGACAGATCGAGAGATAGGCAGAGACAGATCGAGAGATAGGCAGAGACAGATCGAGAGATAGGCAGACAAATAGACAGAGATAAATGTAAATTCCATAGTTGAGGTTATGACAAAACACCAACATTGAGCCACTGACGGGCTGAACCATTTAGTCATAGTACCAAAACCTACATCCTCTCCACCTTTACTCCCTCTAACCTGATTCAGAACGCCAGGCACATCAACAGAGACCCATGGAGAGCTTTAGCATTGTAATACAAGAACATCTCAGTAACACATTTCTAAAGTAATAGTGGGAAGAAAAAACTTTTCACTCATAAGTAAATATTTCAGGTTGCATACTAAATGTGTTTCAGTCCACGGAAGACAGAGCATGTGCAGCTTTTCTATCTGTGTGGGGTGACCAAAAGTGAAACTGGCCAAGTGGAGGAGAGTTAGCTTGAATGCACCGTTACCGTTGTGTCCCCTTTAAACCAACCCATGGCACAGCTGTCTCTAGAACACTGGTTATGGGTTGGCCAGATCACACGCTGGCCCAGATTTGCCAGATTACAAAGACAGACCAGTAGGGTGTACAGAGCAACATCTACCCAGGCCTTTTCATTATTAGCTAGCTTCACATTTCAAATCAGGCTTTCCTGTTTCCAACACTCGTCACATGTGGCTACTTGTCCCCGACGAGACAATGCTGAACTGTCAACTCCCAAACCGAGAGGAAACAGGACAGAAATAGAAGAGTTTTACTTCCTGGGGGCAAAGGTTGCACATAGCGCAATTCACTGACACAGCATCTGTAAAATGAGTGGTGGTCTGTGACTGGAACGAACAGAGAACTGATAGATTCTGGCTTAAAACAGAGGCCTGGGGCCTGGACGGGATGGATTGGTCTTTTTTTTTTTGGGGGGGGGGGGGGGGGGGGGGGGGGGGGGGG
>JACXGK010001504.1:39075-68670 GCA_016801125.1 Novumbra hubbsi | reverse complement strand
GGGGGGGGGGGGGGGGCGGTTCTCATAGCATTCGGTCTATCTCGGAAAGTGACCTTCGAAAACAAAATGGCATCAAACCTGAATTAGCCACGGTATCGATGGAGAAGATGGGCTTCTCGTCGGTCTTGTAGGAGATCACAGACCTGAGTGGGGGAACATTAAATGAAGACTTGATAACCGGCTATGAATACTGAAGGGCAGTTACAGGACCGCGCTTTAAGTGAATCGTTCAACAACATACGGTTTAACTTCTAAAGGTCCATATTCCCATAGTGGCCGAACTAAAGAGGCCATTGGGTACAGCGAGCAGTGAAGCGTGGCTAGGTGGATGGAGCCCTCACCGGAATCTGTTGTAGATAACGGAACCCTGGTCAAACTCATAGCCCATGTTGAGAAGCTCCGTCGCCACTACGGAAGCATCTGAGAAGGTGGGCGGCTTGCGTCCCACCTCTTTGCAACTGAGCAGCAGGTGATTGCCGTGTGTCCTGGGGGAGAGGCCAAAACAGATGGGAGACACTCAATGCCACGGGCAGGGATAAACCCACCCCGTTGATGTGGCGACGAGGCATGGTTGAACCCCCATGGACCCATTGATGGGGCCACTGGGCATGGTTAAACCCCCATGGACCCATTGATGGGGCCACTGGGCATAGTAAAACTCCCATGGACCCATTGATGGGGCCACTGGGCATAGTAAAACTCCCATGGACCCATTGATGGGGCCACCACGGAGTAGCACACCGGAGGGGTTGTCATACTGTACCTCTGCAGGATGCCTCTCAGCTTGTCCCCCACATTGACCACCATCACCTCCTTGCCCTCACCGGTGAGGGAGGCGATCTTGGCCTTGATGGACTTGGCCACGTTGGAGTGGACGGCGCCGCAGAGACCGCGGTCGGACGACACTCCGATCAGGAGGTGCTTCTTGGCCGCGCCCTCCGGGGCCTTGATCTCAGCCTTCTCGTACAAAGCTGGAAGACGATAAAAAACGTCGACAGGTTTGTTGATCGCCAACGGCAAGCTCCAGAAAAGCACAGCCAAACGCTCCGTGGGGAAACTACCCGAACAGAGCTTTAATCAAGAGGCAGCTCGGATCCAGGATCAGGTCCCCCCGTGTGTATGTACTCCTACTCACCATGAGCCAACAGGGAAAACTGATCCTAGTTAGGTAATGAAGTACAAGCCTCTTCCCGGTATTGTCATAGAGGCCCACAACAACTGACATTCATGACCCTGACACGATTCTCGGGTATTCCCTTAAGACTTACGCGTGCCTACCAGAACCATACAGACACACACACCTGTGGCACCGTTTCCATAGACACGAGCAGGCTTCAGTTGCCTCTCGGCACGGGCATACTTCGCTGCCGCCACCATCTTCATGGACTTGGTGATTTTCTGGATGTTCTTGATGGACTTCAACCGGATGGTGACTAGAATGGGAGATGGAAAAATATTGATGTCACTGACATATAGAAACACAATTACACTACTTTGACTAAGACATGTTCATTAAACTTCAAGAAAGCCGCAGATGAACGAAGTATCACTTCGAAGAAAATAAATAAGTAGTTAAACACGAAGGTAATCACTTACTGTCCTTCAAGGTAGCCATGTTCCTGACCTGCCCACTGCGAATAAATGCAATTGTAATTCATTCAGCGCGTTAGCGTAGCAACATGTCATTTCACATTACTTTAACACCTACTCAATAAAATGGATAAGACAATTTGGCGTCACAAACAAATAGCTATATGAAAATAAATGCTGGAGGGAACTTTAATACATGTTGCATACCAACTACTGTTGATAGTGGGTTAACGCTATCTACGCCTTTACTCACCACGGTAGACAAGGCTAACGTAATGCTTCAAGCTTACAACATTCAGTGAAAGGGTAATTGGTTAACACTCGACTCGAGCCTAACGAAGATTATAAAAAATACTTATTTCCTTTTCGTTTTGAATAGTTAGTTAACTGTCACAAATCAATGTTATAGTTCGTTACAGTAAGCTAATGTCAGATTATCCACCGGATAAACTTGGCCATTCACACTGCACAAGCACCACATCAGCGGCCTACGGGTTAGCGCGCCCTTGCAATGTTACACATCTTTCCTGAACAAATTCGGCCTACAAATTCCTCATATTATTGGAGGAAGACAGATTTATCAAAAGCGTGATGTAAACGATGCATTATTTAGCTGATAAAACGTTACCATTGTGGGTGAAACACCAAAGCACTGGTCCTGGCGAACATGGTTACTTCTATGAAGGTCAGACTCGCAGGACTGCGCAAGCGCTAGTTAAAATTAAACGGGGTAAAAAAAACAATCCTCGCGTTATTTCGAAGTACGCTTGAACTGATGACGAATGCCCACGGAAGCGGCAGGTTTTCACAAGGAAAATATCCAAGCATAACAACGTTCGAACGTGTTCGGGTTTTATTTTTATCATTTTATTTCATGTTTGTATGCAAATTATTACTAAATACTTGACATGGGTAAAGCGGATTTTCTAAGCCCAAAAGCAATTGGCAATAGGATCAAAGCGAAGGGACTTCAAAAGTTGCGATGGTATTGTCAGATGTGCCAGAAGCAATGTCGGGACGAGGTAAGACCGCTAGCTAACGTTGGCTAGCTACTGCGTAAATAGTCAACAGTAATGTTATACTTAACTTCACTACTGGTAGGTAAGTAGCTAGAAACATAGCAGATGTTGAAACTTCCTTACGACCAACAACTCATCGGGGCAGCATGGACGTGAATTATAGCCCGGTTTTGTCAGCACTAGGCTTTGTTTGCTAACAAGATTTCCTGGCCAGAACTATTTCACATTTTTAAGGTGTCGTACACTTTCCAACCCTAGAATGGCTTCAAATGCCACTGCATGTCCGAGTCTCACCAAAGACAACTGCTGCTGGCCTCGGAAGACCCCGACAAGATCATGGACACTTTCTCAGAGTGAGTGAATCATTTACTTAAGCCTGGTTGTTGTTTGTGTGCTGGGGTACATTCTGTGCAAGGAATATGCAAATAAATGCACTTATAAAATCAAAATAAAAGGATGAGTACGGGAGGCCTTTTACCTGAGGACTAAAATGCGTTTTTGTTTCCCCCCTTCTTGTCTTTCCTAAGGGAGTTCAAGAATGACTTTGTTGAGCTGATCAAAAGACGCTTTGGTAATATTTGAGTTCTTCAGATTAAAACTTCTTCAAGGTTTAATCTGTCAGACAAACCATAAATGTAACGGAATGTCCCGCTCTATCCCGTCCTTTCTCTCTGTCTCTCTAGGAACCAAGCGAGTGCATAACAACATTGTCTATAACGAGTACATCAATGACAGAGAGCACGTCCATATGAATTCCACCCAGTGGGAAACTCTCACAGAGTTCACCAAGTGGCTGGGGAAAGAAGGTACTATCACATTCAGACTACTTCAAACACTGTGTGTTTGTGTGTGTGTCTCTCTCTCTCTCTGTGTCTCTTGACTTGTGGCGTTTTTACTCTCCCAGGTTACTGTAAGGTGGATGAGACCCCCAAAGGCTGGTACATTCAGTATATTGACCGAGACCCAGAGACCATCCGGAGGCAGGAGGAGCTGGAGAAGAAGAAAAAGCAGGACCTTGATGATGAGGAGCGCAGTGCCAAGTTCATAGAGGAGCAGGTCCGCCGGGGCCAAGTGGGCAAAGAGCCAGAGGTGAGAGCTCATTACTGCCCTCTTCTGATTAGGAGGACATATTACACTCTTCCTTCTGTGCAGGATCAGGCCAAACAATATTTGCCAATGTTTCTGTTTACTGGTGAAGTGTCATTGAATCAAACCCATCTCCTTTCCCCCCAGGAAGCACCGGTTTTCACAGAGTTTAAACGTGAAAGCGAAGAAGAGAAAAGTATGTTTTTACTCACCAACTGTACTACAGTAATAACGTGTTTTTTGGTCAGAAATTGTCTCGAATAATAGACTGGTGTTTATCCACCACTGCTCATGGGTCAGTTTGCATTTTATTTCAGTTGCCTTCAATCTGGCCAAGAGCTCCTGTTCCTCTGCGGAAGGACACTCAAAAGCCGGGTACGGTCATCTGGTGCTAAATTCCAGTTATTACAACAGTGTTAATAAGGATCTCCACATTTCACTCAAATGTACGCTGTTTCACCGCCCCTCACAGCACTGCCCTGGGTCCTAGTGCCCTGAAGGCAGCAGGCCCGGTGAAGAGGAAAGACGTTCCCTCCACGTCCGAGGGCAAGGACAAGAAGAAGAGATCGGCCCTGGAGGAGATTATGGAGGTGAGGCCCACGTGATTTGACTGGGACGCCCCTACGTAGATCCTGTGTCTTTAACCCTTCCCGCTACGCTTTGGTCCAGATGGAGGAGCAGAAGAAGAAGTCTGTGAGAGTCGACCACTGGCTGTACCCCGGCATCGTGGTCAAAGTCGTCACCAAGAGACTGGGGGAGAAATACCACAAGAAGAAGGGTGTCGTCATGGTAACATACTTTTTGTCAAGATGCCGCCGCTGAGGAGAAACCCACGTGTGTGTTTGTGGGCTAACTTCTGTGTTCCGTAGGAGGTGCACGCGAAATATACGGCCATAGTGAAGATGATGGAGTCTGGGGACAAGCTGAAACTGGACCAGAGTCACCTGGAGACAGTCATACCTGCCCCAGGTAACCAGTTGCCATGGTGACACACACACCTCTCTCTCCAAAGGAAAACTACGTTGTTCACACTAGACTTATTTTACCCCATCACTGTGTTGTGTCAACGGGTCTGTTCTTTTTAAACGTGTTAATCAGATTTTGTGTCGAAATGCGTCACAGGTAAACGGGTCCTTATTCTGAACGGCGTGTACCGAGACACGGAGGCTCTCCTGGACTCCATAGATGAGAGGAAGTTCAGCGCCACTCTGACCCTTGACTCGGTAACACAAAATGGCTGCAGTCATTCATCACTTTATACTGTTTCGTGGTGGAATTCCTCATGCATGGTTGTGTTTTCTCGCCCAGGGTCGGATGAAAGGAAAAAGAGTGGATGGGATTGCCTATGAAGATTTCTCGAAAATAGCTTGATGCCCATCATACCCCATGCCTTTCCCCCTCACTGAGAGGCCCTTCAGACTCTACTGTGTCAGAGTCTCGTTTCTTTGGGGCCCTTGGCAACTGTAAATATCTCAAAATGCTTTTTCTTTGGAGGCATCACTTCCAAGTAATGGTTATATATATATATACACAAAAAGAAATAAAACCAATGTCATTTGTGTATTTCATATTGTTTTTTTAGACAGTTCTCCACAATTAAATTGTATAATTACTTATTAAATAAAGTACAACACAGATGATGAACAAATTGTGTGAGACAGTGATTGCAGAACAGTTGGATTGAAGGTCAGGTCTGAGGGACGGAACAGCCATCTAGCGGGTCCCTAAACACATGAACACTGCTATGCATAGCACTCTTGCTTCTTCAGTTTACTGTTCATTAAGAGAAGTGTCTGACAGATATGATCAACAGAGATGCGGTATGGAAACACTTTATGGCAGATATTTAGCTGCGCACGAGTATGTGTGTGCTGTCCCTGGAGAGTAGAATATTCAGAGCATCTACACCCTAGCTTTGACTGCTTGGGTCCCGGAGGACATGGTGGGATTGGTGATCGTTTGCTCAAAGCGGGCGCTGCAGGAAACTGTCCAGTCGCGGGACGATGTAGGCTGTGTAGTGGCCGTCGATGAAGCCTTTGCCGCTGTTGTGGATGAACCAGCAGTGGACGTCAGATCCACGCTTCCTATCCTGCCTGTAGTCTTTCTGCCAGCCTCTGTTGGACACACGGAACCGGCGTGAGTCAGGGCCACCAAACATGTTGTCAGTGTACCCCAAAACGGACCTGTTGGACACGCGCATGCTAACGTAATTCTACACGCTAACGTGTGATAGAACCATTTACCTGGTGACCGCCAGCTTGTTCCCCTTCACCTCCATGGTGGCTTCCTTCTTCAGAGGATGGGCTCCCTGGTGCAGGTTGTACACCCTCACCTCTGGCTCTCGGCCGAACTGACCTGAGAAGACGTCATAGTGGGGACATCAGGGCGAGGTTCAGGATGCTGCTAATGTCTTACATGTTGACTAGTTCCCAGAAATAACACTAAACAGGGAAACCATTGGTGTTTTTCCAAAGATCCCCAAGTATAGTTTTCCAAGCTTTTGCATGTTGGTTAAACAGAAGTGAGTATAATGGGGGCATATAAGGGAATATATATATATATAAGATAAGAGTTTGTTAAAGGTGTGGAAGTCAGTGAGAGTAACTACATATGATACCCCCTTTGAAATATATAAAAGGGTATATATATATACCGATAAGACCATGGGCTTTGGAGGAGTACTGGTTGGTGTTTGGAATGTACAGGCCCAGGAAGTCCACGTTGACGGGGTTCTTCTTCCACACACGATGCAGCAACATCATGACACGGAGCTTCTCACCCACAGTCACCGTCGCCTGGGAGTCCTTCACGATGGAAACCTTCACCCTAAAGCATTATGGGATGCGGTTGAAACAGTTGGAACCCTGTGAAGACCCCACCCGTCGCCTCCCCATACCCGTTCTCCAGCGGCAACCGCAAAGACGAGGTTCCTCCTTCCTACCCGTTTTGGGTGATATCAGCTGTCGCCCCCCAGGAAAAGGAGTGGTTGTGTCTGCCGTCGGTCAGGTGGATGCGGTCCGTGCTGACGGTCACCATGACGCCATCAAGCTGGGAGAACACCGAGATGGTCCCGAAGTACGTTTTCACCGTGGCCGCCTCCACGCCCACCCTCTTGGAGCCGACCAGTTGTCCGTTCACCACCACACCTGCCCAACAGACCGGCAGGGGGACACAGGTAAGAGGGGCCCAGACACACAGACAGGCGAGCCGTCGAGACGGAAGTTACCTGTTCCAGGGTCCGAAACCAGATTCAGGATGTGTCCCGGCTTTGAGTCGATGTTGAAGCAGACGTCCATGTTGATTGTGGGAAGGTGGACGATGAAGTGAGGGTCGTTGTCCACTATCAGACAGAAAACCCACAGACAGCTGTTACAATAGTAACACCATGGACACAAACATATTATGATACTATGATAGTGTTTCCCAATCCTGGTCCTGGACCTCAAGGGACATCTTTGGTTTTGCCCGAGCACTCAAACGTTCAAATGCACTTATACACTTGATAGACATAATAAACCTATCAAGGAGTCTTTTATTTTTTTAGTTGTTTTTGTCACCAATGTTAAGTATTTCCGGTAAGACTCCTTCGGCGGAGCTAGGGGTGGCTGGGGTGGTAATCTGGACCCAAGGGGGGCGACTTTCAACCTGGGAAGGCTGTAGACCGACAGTCACAGTTCCAGATCCTCCTAAACACAAACATCCACAGACACACACACGATAGGTGTGTGAGAGGTCAGTTTACTCTCTTCCACTATACATTTACAAAGGCCATTCAGGGATTTTGATCAGGCACCTCCACAGCAGCCCCTTTTGGGGTCTTTAGGCGAGTCGGCAAGCAGCTTCTCATTGGCCTCTTCGCTCTCCACCAATAGGGCGGTGAGGGGCGTGACGAACTGGTGTTCCACTGCCAGGTTCAGGATCTTCTGGGTGATCTTTCTCTTCTTAATGGCCGTTGGGGCCTGAGACCTGCAGGAAACGGGGGTGGAGCATTACAGTATCGGTGTATTCAGGCTCGCTGGTCTTTATCAAAGATCCGGCTGTGTAGAGGGTTCGGTTGGTATTCGTTAACTTTGGGCCTCACCTCTGAGACAGAAGCTGGTTGACGGTGATGTAGGCCCACATCTGCCTGGCGAAGCCTGTGAAGGCGTGCTGCTGCTTGCCCAGTGCTGAGTCCAACTCCATGTAATCCGCCTCGGTCTGCAGTGACAGGTCCAGGTTGTCCTGGAGACAAGAGGGGCAGGGAGGAGGTGGGCGGCCGTGCCAGGGGTGAGTGAGCGAGCGCGCGGGTGGGTGGGTGTGCGACCGTACGCGTTCGGGCTTGGGACTCACAGAAGACGCCGTGACGAAGCCGCTCAGGGTATTGGCCTTGGAGGGCAGCACCTTCCCAGCCACGACGAGTTCAGAGCCGCTGAAGTACTTGTCAAAGTAGTTCTGGGTGACGTCCGAGACCGAGCCTTCCGGGTAGTGGACCGTGATCCTCCTCAGGAGGGGGGAAGACACCTGGCTGTAGAACCTCTGGAGGGGAGGTGGAGGGTTGTAGGAGACGGTAGTAAAGGGAGAAAGATTGCACAAGGAGAACATGAGTGAAGGCCCAGAGGAGTAGCAATAGAACGGCAGCCTTGAGGGAAGACTGATAGGGGTTGGGGCTTTAAGGGCAGGGATCGTACCCGTAGCTGCTCTGAGGCGTCTTTGTTGGCGTAGATCCTCTGGGCCACGCCCCTGTTCTCTGTGGCGATGCGTTCCAGGAAGTCGTAGTCAACGTCGAAGCCGATGCCCAACGAGAACAGGGAGAAGTCCTCCCTCATGATCTTCTTGACGTTCTTCTGGATGGCGCTGAGCTTGATCTCTCCTACGTGGAGAAAGGGAGAGATGGTGTTTTACACACGGTTGCAGAAGAGGACCGTAGAGGTTTGTTGTTTGGTGAGCGGAGAAAAAAAGGAGGCCGAAGGATGCCGGCTGGGAGAACGTGTGGGAATCTCACCGACGGTGGGGTCGCCATCAGACACGAGGATGATCATGGAGACAGACCGCGAGCTGATCATGCCCTGATTGGTGGCTCTTTGCAGGATCTGACCGGCTCTCAGCAAAGCCTCGTTGATATTGGTGCCTGCATAGGATAAAGGGCACGGATAACCACTCAAGAAATACACCCACCAATCCACCACCTCTTTCTCTCGCAATAAACACATTCTATGTAGCACAAAACAAATCAGAAACGATTCTTAGTCCGTCACTCCCACAGAGAGAGAGCAATTTTCTATCTCCTTCATTAATCCCTGAGATTCCTCCACATCTCTAACTAGCTCTCCCTCTCTCACCTCCGTTAGGTTTGATGTCCTGGATGTATTTCTTGGCCTCTGCCACCTGGATGGTACTGCCTGAGACCAGTTCATCACTCCAGCAGCGCACATTGTGGTTGAAGTCAATTATGCTGAAGTAGTCATCCATGGTTAGGTCATCCAATATAGCCTGCATAGCTTCCACAGTCTGAGAAAGACAGAGATATAGATGAAAATAGGAGGACATCTGTGAATACAGTGCAGTTTCACACAACACCCACTGGATGGCAGTGTTTGCGTGTGAATCTGCCGGTTATACCTTCGGGGCACAGATTGACCAAATGGGAGTGTTTCTGTGGTTACGTCTCACACCTGCTTCATCTTGACTCCCCACATGGATCCACTGACGTCGATGACGAACACAATGTTTTTCGGGAGGGGGGAGAGGTTGGTCGGGGCGAAGAAATGCACAAAATGTCCGTCGGAAACCTAGAAAAAAAGAAACACTGACTTCGAATAAGTCACACCCAGAGTGTGTCGCTGAGTGTTTATAGGTTGTGCGTGCGTGTGTGTGTGTGTCAGTGTGTGTACCCACATGTAGTTCCCCAGCGGTGCTTTCTCTCAGCACGTCGTATTTAACCGTGAAGATGCCGTTGAGGGTGCTGGCGGTGCAGTTGTCACAGCTCCTCTGCTGTTTGAGCGACGGCTTGAACACCACGTGGGCCTTTTGCCCGGTGCTCGTGACTCTGGCCATGTCTGTGAACTGCTCGCCCAAGGTGTTGGGGACCTCCAAAGAAGCAATTCCGCTGGGCTCGTAAATGTACACGTCTAGCTGCAGGGGTACAGGGGGAGAGTGTACAGGTGCTCAAACACACCGTAACTGAGTCAAAGAAACACACGGACACGTGCACACACACACACACACACGTTGGCTGGCCCACCTGGAACTGAGGCACCAGACGTCCCGGCTGAAGGTGTAGCGTGTGTTCATAGGAGCCAAGCTTCCTGTACAGCATTTCCTGGTAATGCAGCTCGAACTCTATCTTAATGCCGGAAGGGACGTGGACCTCTGTCTTAAATGTCTCCATGTCCTGGGAGTTGGCCCTGTGGAATAGCATTACCATCTCTACAGTCTGTAATAGGACACTAGAAACAACCTATGCAACAACGTTTGGTACAAATGGTATATAGACCATTAAAAAACGGGTGCTTTGGATCCCGATTGGCTGAAAGGTGTGGTATATTTAAGGAATTAAACAGCTAAGAGTACATGGCCCCCTCATGCCTTAATGCTCAATTATGAATGGCATTTGTTGTGGTCATGGAATGTGTGCCATTTGGGCTTCATTCTAAATCCCCCACTGAAATAATGTGACCCTCACATAGAGACACTAGGTGGATGATGGTGCATCGTTCGTGGTACCTCACGATGCCGGCGGCCTTTCCCCTGGCTCTAGCCTGGGCGTACAGGTTTCTAGCCACCGTCTTCTCCTTCACTGAGCCCACGAACGTTGTCCCGTTCACATTCCTGGCATCGGGAAACAACCACAGACCGTGACTGTGATAAAGATTGCGGCAGAGAACCGCGGTTCTGATTTGAATTAGGATTGTTGCTCACATGGTGAAGTTGGTGATGAATGCACGCTTGGGGATCTGGACATTGAAGCCGATGCTCTGGGCGTTAGGGCCAGAGTTGACCACGGAGCTCTTGAATGTGGTGTGGCAGAACCGCGACGTGATGCGGCTCTCCACCCTGTAGCTTTCAACTGTGATGTCATCCCCCTGAATTGCCTACAGACACAGGTGGAGAATGTGAGACTGACTTTGGCGGGGAAGTCATCCACTAGGCACAAGCTTTGTTGCCTAAGTCATTTTGAGTCTCGATCTACATCTGCAACGGTTGTATTTATCTAAACCACATATGCAATTAAATGGCTTCCATTACACAGAATTCAAGATTCTTCTGGGAATAAAAACAGGCTCGGAATTCCACACGGAGTTGCTTAGGAGTGAAGTCAATAACCTATCTGTCAGCAGAGTCTCTACACACAGGACCATCGATTAGTAGATAAGACTAAACTCTGTCACACTGAACAGTGGGTTCAAAAAACAAGCACATCACAGAATGGGGAACCCACCTCAAAGTCTTCCGGCTCCTCATTGGTCAACACAGCCCTCTGGAAACATATAGAAACAATTAAATCTGTTCTGTTCTATATTGCCCTCAGAAACAAAAAGGTTTCAAATTACAGTCACAACAGGCAGGTGATAATGGTGTACACATTATATATACACTGTCTTTTAAATGTTTGGTATTATCAATAGGCTCATATTGATCGTGTGTAGGGAACTTTCATTGGGTTTAATCCAGTGATGCCCTCGTTGTAACTCCATGATCAATAGTTCAACAAAGCCTCTACATTTTTTATGATATTTGATTTCTGCAACTATGTAAATAGAAAGAAAAAACTCTGAAATTGTTTTGAATCAGACCCACAGCTCTGCCTGCAACAAAACCTCTACTCTAAAGCACTAAAATAAAAACATATATCATATCGGAAGTGGTTTCAAACCATATAAAAAGATTCTCACCTTAAGTCTTCCATGTTTTTCCTCTACAAGCTGGTGTGGCAAGTGTCCCATTGGCAACATGACATAGACACAAAGTTTTACATGAATCAATCACATGGACATAGCAATAAATCTATCTTCAAAGGAGGAACACTATCAATAAACATGGTTGAGAAAAGCTGTGTCTACACGTAAACCAATCGCATTGTCAGTTGAAAGTGAAATACATCCAACCTCACCATTTCCGTCTCCCATTCTCCCTCTACCACAAACTCAAAGCAGTGGCTTTGCTGAAGGACCAGCAGGCCTAGGAGGAGAGCCGGGCATCTCATGGCTCCAGGCCTCTGTGTTGTAGCCGAGGAGTTTCCTGAACAGCTCAGCGTAGGACACACGCGGACAAGGCAGAGAGTCTTCTACTAGGACTCCTGAGGGACAAGAGAAATCCCCAAATGAAGGTTGAAAATCCATTGAGTGCTAATAGGCGCTTGCCCCTTGTCAATATTTGCTGTTTCACGTAACCCCCAGAGGGATACTTTGAAACTTGACCTGCTGTGTAGTAGGGTAAATACTGCATATTGGAGATCGTACAAGTCTAGATAAAAACGCAGTTTAGGACTGGATTTCTATCTGATTAATGTAAGTTTGAAGCCGGCAACATGTACAAACAATCGAACGAATATTCCATGTAATTTGCGGTTTGTGCATATTTAAATGCCTTCTCACTATGTAGTCATTCATTGATACCAATAGATTATCCATGTGTAGGGTTTTGCCAATGCTTGGGCATTTGTGTGGTTATACATTCACCAATTGTTGTGTCTCTCTCAAGCTCTCTGAGGAACCACAAACTGGTTATACTGTATGTCTAAATGTAGCTGTAACATCACACTACTTTCAATACTGGTGTGAAGGTGCTAAAATACCTGCAAAAAACATATGGTAAAATATTGGCGGCTGAAAATATGTGCTTTCAATGCTGCAGAAGTGCTGCCCTATACTCTGTTTTCTATTAGTTTCATCCCAGGATGCTTTGCGGTTATGTTTATTGAGTTGTGCTTTTCCTAACATGTTGTTTATGTCTAGGATTAACCCGGGGAAGTGTTTTGGTCACATCTGCAGTCTGTCTTCCTTCACAACAGGCCCACGGATACTATCATCAAATTTGTTGACTTCACTGTCGGAAATCAACCAAGATGTAAACAATAGACTTAGAGGAAATGCAGCCTGTGACAATCCTTTTTCAAAACCAAATTTTCATGGTGCTCAATGTGCCATTCAATTAAAGTCCATGCCTAGACAACCAGTACAAGACTAGAACAACAATAAACAACTTAGACTAATAAGGTCACATGCATGATGCGAGCAGACAAACCCTCAGTCAAGAATAAGTGTAAAGTTATAACAAGGAAGGAAAATAAGCCAAACCAAGTTTTTGTTCATACAGGTCCCGATGTGATCCGCCCACAAGGTGTCAGTGTTCCCTTGAATGTTATCAATTGGTAATTCATAATTAAAGATACCTATCAAAATAAACAAGTCCATGATGAAAGTAAGATTACAGAAATTACAAATGCATAAAAATAAACAAAAGACCAATACTCGTCTCAAAATTGGGATACAGACGTAATGATGGTCTGATTCACATTTCCCCAGACATATTGCATCAATATCATTAGCGTGTAAATATATATATATATATTCTTGATAGGTTTTGCTGTTGGAACATCCGTTTGTATGCTCTCCTGTGTAACCATAAACCCAAAGGCTTGTATTAAATAAAGAATGAGTGAAAATTTTCTTATACACTAATTTCTTTTATAGGCCACAATTCCCAACTGAACAATGGAATGAGAAACGACCTAGATTAATTATACCAACTTTCATGTGACCACCAGACCTTTTATATGACGAACTATAAAATGTCAGTTTATACACCAATCCTGTGGATCAGCCTTTTATAGGAGAGAACAAAGTGGCATTTCTTGATGTTTTCGGGGGTTGAAGACCAGTGAAATAAGTGAAGGACAATAATATTTTTAGTTGTCAAAAGTCATTATTTCCAGATTGTCTTGTGGGGTAAACTCTTACCTGCATTATGTCTACTTGAGGTCATGTGGAAATCAGTTTGATTCCCTGGTGAGATTACAGGGTCTTGGGTGGAAAAGTAAGGTTCCAATTCTATGCTTTATGTAGGACACTGGTAGTCAGCTGTGGAGTAAAAATAGCACAAAGTCTGCTGAAATGCTTAGATTAGTGTTAATTGAATATAATTGTGTGTACTAATTGTGTGTACAATTTGGTGGGAAAAATTATTCCACCAAATTGATATATATATATATATATATATATATATAAAAATATCAATGTATACATCATTTACATTTTCTAACTCTGATTATAGTCAACCCAATGGTACTTAGAATGTTATTGGAGTTTCTTCACTGAACTCTAACAATAGGCTGGACTATAAATTCAATGTTACTATAGTTGGAGTTTCATTGGGAGTTTCTAACAAAACCATTAAGTGTTAAAAGTTCAAGGCAGACGATTAACTAGACATCTTGAATGTGAGTGATTTGTGGACCCGGGGACAACTATGAACAATGATTGATAATTAATGGGCTTCGGATTGGTGTGCAGTTTGTTGCCCGTGTGACCGCTGTTTCCCCCTTTCCCCCCGCGCGGATCCCTCGAGCCCGTCTTGGCTATTCCATTCTGTAGAGAGACAAGTCTCTACATCACTCTGCGGGTGGGCGTGTTTAGTATCCTCATTTACCCATCGTCTCCGAAAGGACAGCAGACTTGTGCGCTTCGCTCTGGTATTATGCTCTCATATTCGTTGTTATTGTAAATGGATATGGACATCATTATTAAGTTTCTGACTTTACTGATAAGTTTCAGTCCATGCGTATTTGGGCAGATCGAGGATATTGATGATGACATTTTCCCCGATTTGACCGAATTTGATTTGGGAATTGTGAGTTAATCTTCATCTATGAACTATTTGTCACTCTTGTCTATCTCATTTGGATTGTTTAAATATAGGACACATTAAGAAATATATCTGGTTTGCCATGTTTAGGCTCCACGTAGAGTGCCTCGCCAAGTGAAAACTATGCTTACTAAGGTAAATATGACAAGTATAATATTTTTTATGTCTCCACTTTAGACTATTCGCGCTACTGTGTGATTGCGAGTTTGATTGTTGACCAGCTTGCTGTACTGTTTATCTTCCAAATGTTTGCCTGTATACAGTTCTGTATGAGTTAAATACTGTTAATTAGTGATTATAAAACAATAATATTCATATATACATAGATTTTAAACATTATCCCACATGCGTTAATAGTGGGGTCAACTCTGCATCAACCAATAAAACGGACGTGTATTACGCGCCATGTGGAACGGTAGAACAAATTATATGGACATCTATCCAGAAATACTATGCTAAATGTGAGGTTTGGAACGATGCGCTGGAAAGTAACAAGGGCGAAGGGTGCTATTCTGCACTATGGACGAGACATGAACGAAATACATCTATTGGATCTAGTTAAACCTGCGGTAACTGCAAACTGACCGCAGCAGCATAAACTAGAAGAATGTACTGAACATGTGGATGTATATGTGCCTTCTGCACGCGTTTTCCACCCAACGTGCAGGAGACCAAACCGCATATTCAGGAGCTGTCGGTGAAGACGACTATCATCTCCCGGTACGCGTTCACGGCGGTGTCGTGCATCCTGCTCAACCGGCACTCGGCCGCCGCGGATGGCGTCTTTCAGTTCCAGATACCTAAGAACGCCTATGTGTCCAACTTCACCATGTAAGTCAATGTAAATAGCAAGAGACGCACAATTGCGCGTTTCCATTTTTATTGCGCCATCCTAAAATACCTGTGCAGCTGGAGTAACATTTCTTCCAGGGTCAAATTGAGTACACGTGCTGTAAGTTAACTCTAAAGCCCAAAAAGTCTGCGATCACTGCCCATGGATCGGCTTAGCTTTTTAGTTAAACAAACGCTCTCTTCTAGAGCTTTGTCATGTATTCCCTCTTCCGATTTTATGAGGCTTCTGTTGCTAGGAGAGGTTGGTTGAGGTTCTATGGCTGCTCACTGGAGCAGAGGTATATCCTGTCACTAACTCTGTCATGCTCAGCAGCCTTCATTCATCTACATCACTATATTGTTCACTGGACCATGGGGTGACAGTTTGTACGAGACAGCCTCAGAGCAAGCCTGTGAAATACATCATATGGTGGTTGCGTGGCTGGCGGTTTAGATTTAAATTAAATACTACTGAGCAGGACTACCAGTATGGCTTTGTAGTTATCGGGAAAGAGTTTTTGCGATTGAAAGCCGACTTACTAGAATGGTTCTAAACCCTCCGACTCCTACGCTGAATACAGGATCATTGGGGGGCGTGTCTACCCGAGCGAGGTCAAGCCTAAAGAGAAGAAGGTCAAACAGGAAAAGGGGGGTGAGACCAAACCTAAGAACAAGGAGGCAGGTGAACAGAGGTATGTGTATGTGTGTGTATGTGTGTGTATGTGTGTGTGTCTTTATGGTTTCCCATCCAAAAGCTTCTTTTAAACAGCACTCTGACAAAAGAGCATGTGCATAGCTGAGCAGTATGAATATCCTGGAGCGGCTGGATCATAGCTCAAGAACGAAGATTAAGGATCATGGTTGCACACGTTTGTGACCTTTTCATGGTGACATTAAGAGCCAGTCCACTAAACCTGAAGTGTTAACAGAACAGAATTTACCAAGACTACATTACAATTTGATGGAGAGAGGAGAAAGGAGCAAAGAGCACAGGACAGGAGAAAAGGACAGCAGTAGAGGGAGTAAAGAGGAACAGGAGGAGATACAGTATATCAAAATTCCACGGCTGAGTCCACGGCTAAGTCCAACTGGGCTGGGTTCTGGACTGAGTCCAACCGGGCTGGGTTCTGGACTGTCTTATGAGGAGAGCTTCTGGCCTTCACTGACCTTCCACAGTCATGAGGTCATACTTGGAATGACTCATTTCATCCTCCACCTCCCTCTCCTCCCGATCCTCTCCTCAACTTAGTTTTTTTCCTCCTCAATACAAAAAAGAAAAAACATCCCCCACTCCTCCCTGTCTCTTCCCTTCTTTTTTCTCATTCCTCCTCGCTCCTCCGCTCCCCTCCTCCCCACAGTAGTGATGGGGACATGGAGGTGTTCCGGATGGTGGCCAGCATCCCCGGTCGTAATCGGGGCGTGTTCATGCTGACCTACGAGGAGCTGCTCCAGAGGAGGCTGGGGAGGTACGAGCACGTGACCAGCCTGAGACCCCTGCAGCTGGTCAGCCGCCTCAGGGTGGACGTCACCATTGTGGACCACTCCTCCATCACCTACCTGGAGGTGCTGCCGCTACGCCACGGAAAGAGCAACGGCCTCGTAACCAACGGGGCCAAGACACCAGGTATGTCCATCGGTGTTGAGTACTCTATATCCTGCCGAATATACAGAGTGGTTCCAGGACTGAATGCTGATTGGATGTAAGCTGTGGTATATAATGCTGCGCACCACCGTTATGAAATGGAGTGTGTCACCGGTCTATAATAGCTATAATGTGTATCAAGGTATATGGCCAGTATTCTGTATTAGCACTAATGGCTGTATGTCCAGGCACTGTGTTGTACATAAGAACAGCCATTGGCCAGGGTATATTGGCCATATACCACACCCCTTCATGTGTTGCAGGGACATCTGATCCCTACATGTTCACAGACTCTGAAGCACACACAACCACACGCTGTGTATACTAACACACACACACAACCACACGCTGTGTATACTAACACACACACACCTGTGTTTCCTCCCAGCAGTCAAGGCTGTGCTACCCGTGTCCACGGTCATCCGCCAGAACAGAACGGTCTGTACGATCAGCTTCAGCCCCAATATTGTGCAGCAGGCCCAGATCACCACCAGCGGCATGCTGGGGGAATTTGTGGTGCACTACGACGTAAAGAGAGAACTGGGGATCGGAGACATACAGGTTTGGTTTTACACACGAGCAAACACACACGCACAGATCTCCACAACACAGTTGAATCCATCATACATCCGGGATCAAACAAAACAAACACGCGTGTCATTCTCACCGCGCCTCCTTCTCTGACCATGCATCATGCTACAAACACACGTGTCATTCTCACAGCGCCTCCTTCTCTGACCATGCATCATGCTACCAACACGCCAGCATTCAGAAGCCCTGTGGACTCCTCCCCCTGCTCACGGCTACTGAGAGGCCCGTCCATCTCTTCTCCTTCTGTCTCCCAGGTTCTCAACGGCCATTTTGTCCACTACTTTGCCCCCACGGACCTGCCGGTGGTACCCAAGAACGTGGTGTTTGTCATCGACACCAGTGCCTCTATGCTTGGGACCAAAATGAAACAGGTCAGTTAAACACACCAGTGTCTACTTCATGTCCTATTCTTAAAAAGCCTGGGTTTCTGTTCCTGTGGGTTCCAGGGGAAGCCCGATCCAATTTGACTTAATTCCTGCACAGCTATGTGATACTGGCTTGGAGGTCCTGATAAATCAGTGTAGCAGCGGATGGGGAATTCAACCTCTCTTGCCTCTGGCAAAAACACTCTCAACACGGGTCTTTGAATATCTGATCTTGGATCAGATCGTTCCTGCTGACTGACTTCATTATAATCCCTTTTTCCACCTCATCGGGCCAGCTGCTCTACTGCTGTTCCGGAAACCCATAGAAAACAGACTACAGGGTGGCAACACCAGAACCCAGAGACAGACTGGAGCGTTATCTGAACAGTAGAAACATTCTCACAGTTTAAAGTATTATCAATCAAATGTATTTATAGAGCCCTTCATATATCAGCAGTTGTCACAAAGTGCTTTTACAAAACATTCAGCCTGAAACCACAAGGACCACGCAACAACAGTGTTGAAGCACAGAGGCTAGGAAAAAGTGGCAGCTGGAATCGTCCAGTATCGTCTTGATCTGAAACCCAACCAAGAGGGCTTTAGACTGGGACAGCAATGAGTCTTTCGAGCCTGGTACTCCGGAGGTGTGGGCCAAGACCTTGTGTCCTTCTAAGCGCATTCCTTAGATTTACAATGAAGAAGGAGAACTGACCTTACTCCCCCGGCACAATAACATAGCAGTGTAAGGGGCGTAACGGGGTGACAACAGCAAGCCAGTGATTCCGCCCCTCAGAGCCCACCTGCAAGACAGCAAGGTTGGACAGTATCAAGCCTTTCTGTTTAACTTCAAACCCTAAGGCCAGATTAGATGTAATCATAGACCATGCTGAATACATTTAGTAGACACTTGAACGTGTGCACTAGTCTGCATTTATAACTTTAATTGGCAGATTATTCCACAGTAGTATAGCTCTATGAGAAAAAGTCCTGCCTCAGGCTGAAATCCTAGGTACAATTAAAAGGCATGCATCTTGCAATCTTAAACGTTGGTATGTATGGCTGGATCATTTAGGTGAGGTAAGTAGAAGCAAGTCCATGTATTGCTTTATAGGTTAACAATAAAACCTTTAAAAAATCTGCCCTAGTCTTAACAGGCAGCCAGCACAGACAGGCTAACACTGGAGAAATGTGTCAAGATATTTTTGGAGCATTGTAGTAATCTAATCTATGTAAGAAAAGCATGGATTCTTTATTATTAATAACAGTTTCAGTTGTTTGGCAATAATGAGAAATACAACTATGTGTCATCAGCATAACAGTGAATATTTAACTTCCATGGTTCTGCATGACCTAGAGGCAGCATCTATAGTGAATAAGAAATGGTCACAAATCTGTGCCTTGAGGAACACCAAAACATATCTTTTATATAGGGGAAAGGCTCAATTTGCTAGCCTAGTTCCAGATATGTTTGTGCTATCTTGCAAATACAACCTTCTGAGGTATTCTAAGTAAAAGCTTATGTGGAATCAGGCTCTGGGAAATTTAAACACTTTGGATGACCACTTGAGCGGAGCCCGTTCCCTTCTCCAGTGAAGCACCCAATAGTGAACACGTGTGTTTTGATCTCTCCCTACATTAGTGCCCAGTTAGTCCCTCTGACCCTCAGTCATTTGGTGACTTCTTAGACTTCATCCTTTACTAAATGTACATCCCAGTACATAGCATTTATATGGTACATTGCTAAGTGATGTCTTTGCAAGCATTTTGTGTGTCTGAGGGGCTGAGTTGAAAAGTGTTTTTAAACTGGACATCTGACAGCTGTTTCACAGGGCCGGGCCTTAGAGTGTCAGCTTAATGTTACTGTCCAACCATTACAGAGTTAGAATAACCATGACTACAAAATCATAACATGGTGAGTGTATCGATGCTAACAAAAATCACAACTAAAATTACCACATGTTGACTACCACAGTATTAATGCTAACAAACGATCATGGATACTAATTACAAAAATAATGACAACATAAGAAGCATAGATTTTGACTAAAACTACATGATGATGGATGGTTTGTTATTGTTGCGCATATGACCAAGCTCTCCTGATTACGAAAGCTTTTCCTGGAGTTCAGGTTTCACTCACCCTGAATGATGTAGCTTCTAAACCTAATGTGTTTCAAGTATTCATTTAGATAGATTTCTATTGACTAGCAAAAAACTAAATTCTGTCTCTTTCCCACTCCTTTTTCTCTCCTTGTACTGCTCTCCTCCTCTGTCTCCACCTCGCCCCCCCCCCCCCCCCCCCCCCCCCCCCCCCCCCCCCCCCCCCCCCCCCCCCCTTCACCACCTCTGTCTGCCTCTCAGACTAAGGAAGCCTTGTTCACCATCCTGAGCGACCTGCGTCCAGGTGACCGTTTCAACTTTGTCAGCTTCTCCAGCCGTATCAAGGTGTGGCAACCAATGCACCTGGTCTCTGTTACGCCTCTCAACGTCCGAGACGCTAAGAAGTTCATCTTTGGGCTCCATCCAACTGGTGGTGAGATGCAGATAATCTTCTGATGAATAATTCACGTGAGTTTCTGAAATGCAAGGAATGAGCTGCCTCCACGGATCTATCGGAGGTGTTCATACTCAGTCCCGCTGTATGACAGTCTAAACTCTGCTGGAGGGACGTTAGCAGGCAACTGTAAGTAAGTGAAAGTAAAGTAAGCAAAGGGTTAATAAATATATATATATATAATTTTTTTAACTACTAGGCACAAACATCGACAGTGCCTTGCAGACAGGCTCCACATTGCTAAGCAACCACCTGAACAACTTCCCGAGCGCCGGCCACAACAGTGTTTCCCTCATCATCTTCCTGACGGACGGGCGACCCACGGTCGGCGAGCGGCGGTCTCCCAGCATCCTCAGCAACACACGGGCGGCTGTGAATGAGCAGTTCTGCCTGTTCACCATCGGGATCGGTAACGACGTGGACTACAGACTCCTGGAGCGCATGGCCCTGGAGAACTGCGGGATGACGCGACGGATTCACGAGGACTCAGACGCCAGCGCCATGCTTAAAGGGTGAGCAGAATGCCCTGACATAAAATGAAGACATGGCACATTGTGGAAGCCTGCGTTAAGCCTGCGTTAAGCCTGCGTTTAACCTATGAGAATGTACAGTACATTCAGTAGATGGCTAATAGAGAGGAAACGGAAGTGGTTGTAATATTTTTAAATCAAATGGTATAGAGAGAATGACAGAGCGTGAGAAAGAGTAGAAAAGAGAAGTGAAAAGAAAGTCTAAAACACCTATCTTCCAAAGCAATACCTGAGGACACTCCACCAGACACTTCTCTGAAGTGTTTGTTTAGCGTGCGAAGGGTGGAATGCGTGTTGTGAAAGGGCCGTCTGGGGGGTTCCATATAGACCCTCCTGAGATAATAGCGCATGAGAGACCTAGCTGAGCAAACACAGTCAAAGAGGTGAGGAAGTTCACAGTGCGACAGTCCAAAGCCTGGGCTGGCTGGCAAAAAACGCAGAGCAAATAATCCCAAATGGTACACTATTCTCTGCCAGTGGTATTCAAATCGGTTCCTCAAAGCCATGTACACTCACATTTTTTTCACCGCTTCCCCCTAGTCGGGGACAGATCTGGGACCAGGTGCGTGTAATTAATGATGAGGTTGAACAGAAGACCAGGTGGGGATGTATGCCCCCTGAGGGAACGTGAGTGTCCACACACTTCAGACCCAAACATCTAGTCTCGAGTCCATGAGGTGCCCGTTGTGAGGCTCACACCTTCACTGGGAGACGGAGGATTCTGTAAATAGCATGGCATTCCGTGGCGGGCGTTTATAAGGGTGGAGAAGACCTCCGCGGCCAGGCTGCTACGAACTCTTTTCCCTACTCCCTTCCTCACCTCCGTTCTCCTTCCCACCCTCGTTGACCTCTTCCTTACATTCTGTCCTCTCTCTGCTTCCCCCTCCCTCTCTGTCCGGGCTAGGTTTTACAACGAGATCGGCACCCCGCTGCTGTCTGACATCAGGGTGAACTACACGGAGGACCTGGTCCAGTACGTCACCCAGCAACTCTTCACCAACTACTTCAACGGCTCCGAGCTCGTCATCGCCGGCAAGCTGACCAACCAGAGTGCCCAATCCCTGCACGTGCAGGTCACCGCCAGCAACAGCGACAAAAGCATTGTCCTGGAGACAGATGTGGCGCTGCGGCAACGGGAGGCGGAGACGGAGCGTCACGTGCAGGAGGCCGGGGCGGGGCCAGTGGCCAAGGGGACGGAGGGGTCGGTGGCGGAGGATTTTGTGGAGCGCGTTTGGGGTTTCCTCAGCGTTAAGGAGGGGCTGAGGTCCCGGTTGAAGAGCCAGACCAGCAGTGAGAGGGAGGAACACACCCAGCAGGCAACCAACCTATCCCTGGCCTACAACTTCCTCAGCCCCCTCACCTCCCTGGTCGTGGAGAAACCTCAGGTGCTCGCCGATGGAACCATGGCCACCCCCACGCTTGCAACCACGGAAACCGATAACAGCGCGGCTGCAGCCAATGAGCTTTCAGAGGAGACCGAACTGGAAGAACACACTACCCAGACCCTGCACTTGAAGAAGGAGCAGCCGGGCGTCCAAAGTTCAGCAGCTACCAGGGCGTCAGGTAAAAAAGCTTCTGTTTCTGAACGTCCATTTTATCTATAAAATGTTATCGTTGTTTATCAAGGCTGACAGTGAAGCTCAGACTGTGCATGAGGCGTTATTCGACAATGAAATATTGAACTCAGTTTCGTCCTCAGGTGAAGTCGTAAAGAGGCCGGTCAAAAAGTCTGTAACCATCTCCAAAACATCAGGTTAGTGGCTGTGAGCCTCCGTAAGAGGACCTGAAAAGAGCGGAGGCTGTGTAAACACACAGTGGACTCTATTCTCTGTGGGTGGGTGGCTTGTAATTTCAAGCACTGTCAGACAGTACTCATTACCGACAGTGTCAGGGAAGCCTCTCTACCTTGAAACTGAACTCTGGAATGTACACAGGGACACTGAAGAACCTGCCCAAGGACTAATACTGGACAACCACACAGTCATGGGAATGCACCCACACACACACACGTTTTTTTTGTGTGACAGCACCTTACACTGAGAAGGAAACGAGAGCCGCCATCACAGACAGTTAAGGCTGATGACCCTGTCATTACCGCTGCTCTCTCATCTCCAATAAGCACCAGCTGTCACAGGCCAAGCAAAGGAAACGTCTGACTTCCTTATCTTGTTAGGCTGTCTAATGTGACTAGATGAAGTTCTAGCCCGGCTCCTAATGTTTTAAAAATCTCTTTCACCCCCCTCTACCATGCCACAGCGGATGGCGACCCCCACTTTGTCGTAGAGATCCCCCTCAGTAAGCTGACTGTGTGCTTCAACATTAACGGCGAGCCAGGACACGTCCTCAGATTGGTGACGGACCACACACACTCAGGTAAGAAGCCCCCTGGGACTACTGCGATTGGAAGAACAGGACTGCTGTTTGCTGGTGGCTTTTCATTCACCCATTATGATTCCACGGTCCAATACCACCGTGACAATTCTGTCCTCTACAAAGCGACATGACGAGTCACTTGTGAAACTTGACCACACTAGCTTTCCTTGTACATTCGCCGCTACAATGGATGATTTCACAGACACTACTCACATATTTGTATCCCATTGGGTTAACATGTACTTGAAAAGTTCCGCTTGGGTTTTCGCCCCGGGTGTTGTTAATGGCGCGGGTGTGTCTCCAGGGGTGACGGTAAACGGGAAGCTGATCGGTGCCCCACCTCCCCCGGGCAGCCACAAGCATCAGCGGACCTACTTCGGCACCGTCACCATCGTGGTGGACCGGCCCGAGCGGGCCTACATCGAGGTCACCCCCAAGAAGGTCATCCTGGACGGACGTGACCGCCTGGTCCTGCCCTGCGACACAACCGTGTGGGTGGAGAGCGGCCTGCTAGCCGTGGCGATAGCGGGAAAGTCCAACGTCACCGTGACCATCGGAGGAACCATTAGTTTTGTCATACTGATGCATCAGTACAAGAACCCAGCGGCTTACCAGAGGGACCATCTGGGGTTCTACATCTCCAACAGCAAGGGGCTGTCGCACAACTCTCATGGGCTACTAGGTGGGTCACCGCTAGTAGATCTGGGGGAAAGAGTCTTGTGGGGGAAGACCCTATTGAGGACTAGTAATGGTTTGCCTCACTTTGCCGTTCTGTTCTTTTGTGACCTTCTGTGGTTTCACTTCCAGGTCAATTCCTGCATGAGGAAGTGGGACTGGCATACGTTCCTGGAAACAGCACGACGACGGGAGGCAACAGCACGTGGCCGCGTTCACACGTCCTGAAGGTCAAGGGGCGTTCTGTGCCGGTGGTCCAGAAGACTCGCCGTATCTACGGCGGACGTCAGAGTGTCAACTGCTGGTTCGCCAGGAACAACGCAGCCAAGCTGATCGACGGATCATACGAGGACTATGTGGTGTCACACCTGTTCGACTTGGGCCATTGGCCCCATGGAAGTAACAACGCCTGAAACTGAAGCCGATCAGGAGCGTGAAGTAAACGTGTCCTGCCCACACATAGACTGTCGTCCAAACACAGATATAGCCAACAAACCTTTATTGTGCCTAACTGTGAATCTCTAACTCTGTTATCCCCCGCCCCGGACAGTGTTGTCTTTCCAGTATACCAAAGATTCTCCAAGCCCATCTACCCTTGTGTGTCTTTCAGCCATAGAAATTAGTAGATTGTGCATCCTTATACATTCCGCAATCATTTCGAACAGGTCCATTACTTCACAAGTTTCATTCATTGGCTGATCTCTCCTGAATACCCAGCTGGGCATGGCATGACAAACGATCAGCCAATGAAGTTTGATGTACCATCCATTGGACTGTTTTAAAATGTTGGGAGTCCATGCGGACTCCATCACTCCATTCTGTTGCCAACTACTGTAGTTTTTCCAAAGGAGCACTTGAATGGATTAGCCAAACATCAATACTCTTGAATATATTTTTATACAATTTTTAATATAATGGAAATTAGGACATTGTTCGGTGTGCCATTTTGTACTTTCATTTGTACTTGTACATATAACCTTTATTGAAGAGGATGAATGTTTTTCTGTGAAGGAATTAAAACAAAAAAACATTCAGTGGTAAACAGTGTCTTTTTTCGCATCTGTATATTAAGACACAAATGCTTACTTTATAAGCAGCTTTGCCCAAGTTACCAACAGTTAAATACATTGTAGACAATGCCGTGTACTGTGTGTGGGCCAAGCAGAACTGACCCAAAAACCAGCATGTAGGGTTCCATCCAATAACAGGCTGTGGACAATTAGCCTTAAAAGGCAATGCTCTCTCATTCACTGTAAATGCTCAATCAGAAATTGTCTAAAACTCATGAGCAGATTGAATCGCATTCTAGGTTCAGGTGATCACCAGAAGAGTGAACAGTTAAGACATACTTTATATTCTCATCTTTATTCAAGCAGAGATAATCGTGAATATATTATAGCCATATGGCACATTCAAGTGGATATCTATTAAACAAACCCACCAGTTCATCATAATGAATTCTTAATACTGCTTCCTAAAACACAAGATCATTCAGAATAAAAAAAACCAAGACAGCTTTTCAAATGACAATAATTTGCATCAATGTAAACTAGCGTGGCTCGGGTCAACTCAGTGTCTGTATATACTCTGATATAACAGAGTCAGACATTTACATGAAAATTAGTAAACACGTGTAAACAATGGTGAACACCTTTTGGTACCTTAGGTAATAGTCTGTATTCACTGTTATTAACCGTTGTGTCACATCCCAGCACAACTTTAACAACAAACAAAGTGAGTCTCAGTAAAATATATAAAATACATACAAAAGAAAGAATAAAAACAGCATACATTAGCAGTAGGAACCTTCCACATATTTGGATCAATCCTCATCAATCCCTGATGTGCATCCATGAGGAGTATTAAATCATATGTCCCTGCTCCCTTCTCACCTCGTTAAGCATCCTCTGGAGACCAGACATTATAGACCTACTTAGTGAGACAAAGCACATCCATCTTTATTGTCCAACTCCTCAGGCTGAGTTCTGACAGCCTGACAACCCCCTCCTCTAGCGTGTAGTGAGGATTGTGGTTCAGGACTCCAGCAGTGGGACACAGCTTGTGGAAGGCTGAAGGGAGGACAAGACAGCCATGTCCTGTGTTTAATTACAACCCAGTAGATGTTATATGCTGAGGTTTGAACAAAACACCAACATGCATGATGAAGGAAAACATTAGAGATGTCTGTCTTAATCTCTAGTCCTTAGAAGGTGATATGTCCCAAGGCCTCTTCAGAGATTAACACACACGATTCTTCCCAACCCCAAGAGAGAGGACAGATTTACATCACTGCTGTGTTCAAACACGCTTTGCTTTCTACAAGTAATCCACCAGGTGTATGTAGGCAGACAGGGAAGGCAAGCCATTTCATTATAAAGCTCCAATCATATCACAGTCTTCATAATTGACACGTTTTCATTGCAATACATAGGGATGTTGATGGGGCTTTGTGGGTGTAGGTGGTCCGGCGTGGGTGTAGTTGGGCTTGCATGGGTGTGTGGGCGTAGGTGGGCCAGCCAGCATTGTACAGAGGAGGGTACCTGAGTTACGCCTCCACCCAGCTAGGCATAATTCCCCACCCTCGGGGGCTGGCCCCGGTCCCCCCTCGGTCCTCCGTTGCACTCTTATCCACTTCCTCCTCCGCCACCTCCGTGTCTGTGTCGCCCGTCAGCAGCTCCTGGAGGAGAGGAAACCCCCCATGGAGCACATTTGTAAAGACAGTGACGTGTGAGATGCCGTCGCCCAAGATGACGTGGTGAGTCTGTGTCAAAACGAGTGTCACCCCAATGACTAAAATGTTCATGCAAAATGTGGAGTTCTGGTATAGCCTGTTATTGCCACACAGAATTCCAACTTTATTCCCAGTCTGGAAAATAGTTTAGACCACTGCTCCACCATGTATGGTTGTAAAGGAGGAAAGTATTATCCAGACTAGGGCTGTTTATATGACGCTATTAATTACGGTGTAGTTCCATGTTAGCACAGGGGGCAGTAGTCTAATATTTGGCAACCTGTAGACCTGTTGAATGGCACTGATGTGTTGGTAGTACATAACTGTCTAATGTCTTCACAACCTGGCACTTAAGGTTCTAATGTTCCTCTAATCACTGCGACATCAATGCAAATTCTGACTTTGTACAATAGCCTAGCCTAAAGCATATTATGCAAAGGGAACAAAACAACCCCTTAAAGCTTTAAATGACATAATCAACATCTTGACCAAGATCACGGTAGTGAGTGAATGAATGTGAGTGTTTTAACCCTTCAGCTTTATCAATGCCTCCATCTTTCTAGTTACTCCCCCCCCCGTTCAACTCAGCTTTCCATAACATCACTCAGCGGAGAAATATCCCAAATGTCACATTTACTCCTGGGATGAAGGGATGATTTGTAGCGCCTTGGCCGATTTCCAGGAAGGAGGAGGGAAACAAAGAAAGGCGGAGGGAACAATGCCATTTATAAGCTATCAGAATAACTTCGACCGGAGAAAGTGGGACAGAGAAAGAGAGTGAGTCCCCGACACAGGAGGCCTCTGTTAGACAGAAACACCACCCCCTTATCTCATCACTGCCACTTAACCAGGCCCCCAGCATTAAACTCCCACTGGAGGCATTCAACTGCTAGCAGAACGACCTAAGATTATTGACAACCCATTAACAGCTCTGACAACGGTTCTCCTTCCGCTAACTCACCGCGGATCCAGTGAAACAAGGTGTTTACACACAGGGCACGGACCTCATCAACACACGAGAAAACAACACGACAACACAGAAGCCTTGACCTCCCTGTCCGTGCCTCTCGTTTCTTATTATTAGGGGATGTCAGGAACACTGCTTGTGTTTCCCATAACAACAGGGACCATGGGACATTCTTCTCTCCACTCGAATGTCCAGAATGACTCAGTTTCCACCAGCCAGATCCACCAGGGCCACTTGACCCACTGAGAAAAAAGACCACATACTGATGGGAGAAAACAGAGAGACAAACAAAATTGGGGGAAGTACGAGGGAAGAGGGAGGGAGAAGGGGAGATCCCTGACTCAGACTTTCCTGGACGCCAATAATATGTGCCAGATGGGTGTTAGAGTGTGTGTGTGTGTGTGTTGCCGACAGAAAACAGGTGCAATTCGAAAACATCACTGAAACATTGGAGTTGTTTTGCTACACTCGTGAGAACTTATTGTGGGATCACAATTTATAACCACAAAAAATCCTCAAACCCCTAACCCTAACCATTATCTTAACGATACCCTAACCCAAACCCTTATCTTAATGATACCCTAACCCCATTATAACACAAACCTAAACCCGAGCCTAAAAAGCTATTGATCTAAGGGAGCACTGGCAAATGCTCTCACTAGTCATGACTTGCCGTGGTTTACTATAATTGTGAGGACATATTGAGCTCATAAGTGTTACACACACAAACAAACAGTCTCCCGTCTCCAATCCTTTCTCAGCAGATACATGCCTGTCTCCAGCCAGCGTATCGTGAGGATGTATCGTGGTGTGGAGATGTTCGGTCATAACAATGTGGTTCCTGACCTGTGAACCCAAACGCTCACTTACCTTGGACTCGTGGCTGGTGACCCACGGCAACGCTGCATCAGCCTTCTTGGCCGAGGCGCAGGACTCGCACAAGTCGTCCAGGTCCTTCAGCATCTTGTACTTCCTCATCATCAGACTGTCCACCAACCAGAACATGGTGGACTTCAGGGTGCCAAACAGGAAACCACAGCAGTTGGTACCAGGTCGATGACAATGTGTATTCTGTAGTCTATACACACACGTTATCCATCCAAAAACACTTACTATATAATGGCTGTATTAACACAGGCTGGGCCGCTTTATATACACAACTTTACATACAACCCCATTTTTAAAAAGGTTGGAAGATGATGAGATCCCAAACTCTTTGCAATTTTACATTGAGAAAAAAACGTTATCCTTAAATGGTTGTGTTATTAGAGAGAATCTTTATACCCAATCATGTTACTGACCTGTTGCCAATTAGCCTAGTTAGTGGTGAAATGTTCAACCAGGATCTATGTTTTGTGTTACACAACTTTTTCAGAGTTTTGTTGCACTTGTCCCAGCTTTTTTTGAAACATGTTGCTGGCATGATATTCAAAGTGGTCTTTGTACTATTCTCTATTGTGTATAGGGTTAAAATGATTTGCACATTTTGGAATTCTGTTTATTTTCCATTTTACGCAGCGTCCCAACGCTTCTGTAAACGGTCTAGTAGACTGTTACGCTGGCTGACAGAGACTGTTACGCTGGCAGACAGAGACTGTTACGCTGGCAGACAGAGACTGTTACGCTGGCAGACAGAGACTGTTACGCTGGCAGACAGAGACTGTTACGCTGGCAGACAGAGACTGTTACGCTGGCAGACAGAGACTGTTACGCTGGCAGACAGAGACTGTTACGCTGGCAGACAGAGACTGTTACGCTGGCAGACAGAGACTGTTACGCTGGCTGACAGAGACTGTTAC
>JACXGK010001504.1:0-38975 GCA_016801125.1 Novumbra hubbsi | reverse complement strand
TACATTTCCCTCATCCTTATCGCAACAACGCGATAGAATTACCCTCTTTATCGCCATTATTTCAATGTGTAAGAAATGTGGAATGGGAGCGTGAGAGAGAGAGAGGCAGAGAGCAAAAGACAACGTTTCTCATCAGTCGCGGATGAGAATGTAAATTGCAGTTCGTACCACACCACTACCTGAGAAAAAAAAGCTAATGTACGAATGTACAAAGAAATGACCCTGAATTATTAAAACAGCTTGAGCAGGAATGCCATCGCATCATACAAATAGCTAACAAAACATCTGGAAGTCACTTTTTTCCATTACGTTCAAAAGACAATTTTCTTTTTTTAAAACTCAGTTTTTCCGCATAGACATTCGGTTGCTTTCTAGAAGTCTCCGGAAAAACATAGACACGTTCAACATAGAAAACAGAGAAAAAAGCATATGATTGACACTTCCGCTCCCGTTTCTTTCAGGCTTAGCGCCTTACTCTGGAGGGGGCGTGTGCAGTAGGCCTACTCACATTGGTCCATCCAGGGATGAGTAGCACCAAGCTGACCACGCCCTTCTCCAGGACCATGATGAGCAGGTAGACGCCACACTGACCAAGCCAAGCTGCGGCCTGGGGAGGGTCACCTGGAGAGAGAGAACAGAACAGCTATTTAATGAGTAATAAAACTTCCCACTTGCTTGAACGACGTAACAAGGTAACATTGGCAGCTGGTGGCTCAAACTCAGATAAGCGCTCACAGTATTGTGTCACCTGGAACACTTTTATTCCAGAAATGGGAAAGCATATGGAAGAAAAACTGCTGAGTATCTATAATATAAGTTGGTGTATACCAAGCAAAACAACAAATGCAGGGTAATAAAATAAACATTTACTATTTCACTATTTCAGCCTACAGAATCACCCAGATACTAAATCTTGCATTCAGGGATCTGCAAGTACATGTACCAGCCGGCAAGATTTGTAGTAGGGATCCGGTAGTAAGGATGAAGCATGAGCTGGGATGTGAAGCCAACTGAATCTAGCAAACTGTTCTGGGAGCCTGGCTCAGAACCCAGTAAAACCCTCTGGTCTAAACAGGTCTCAAATGCACAATTTACATCTCTGTCATCACAATGTACCTAGAAAGGAACATGTCTGTCATTAGCAAAACACTCTGCACCTTGGAACACAGCACATAATGATAAACCTGACAGACTGACAAAAGGAGGAAAGATTTACAGGAAGACAATGATTAGGAAACCAGCGGAGAGAATAGGGTGAAAGACAAAGCCTGCAAATGAATGCTGAATGTATCGGTTAGAACAGTTTAGAATGGGACAGAATGAGTTTACCACTCTATACAAGCAGCAACATTGCTCACTACTTTTCAATTAAAGCCAGTATTTTTGACAAAGTTACAGGTCACCATACAGATTGGCCAGCAAATATACACATCTGCATTACCAGTCTACAGCACCACAGCAATCACCTGTAAATGTATCAGAATCAGAAACCATGTGCAGATACGGTAGTGAAATTACAATGAGGAAAGAATGGTAAACAGATAATATAGAAATGCCGAATGTATGGACTGCATCAATTTGTTAGAACTTAATTCCACCCTATTGCCAACTTCAAAGGTTATTTTTCATTAGAACTGCAGCTAGTGTTGTCAAATGCTCCGATTCTAATGGGTCTATGGCGGCCTCCGGTGGTGAAACAAAAGAAATGTCCTCCCTAAAATATTCTATAAACCACCTGGTTATAGCCCTACGTAGAGAAATGAATTATTAATAAATGTTGTGCCAGCGGCTACGCACAGCACAGCTCTATCCAATGAGACAGTTACAGAACAGTAACTCACAGATAGTTGACTTTGAAGGGCTTGATAGGCATCCCCAAGTGACTCACCATATTCTCCAAAGGTGAGCAGTGTGAACGACTTGTCCTCCACAATCCGGGAGGCAACTTTGACCCCAGCCCAAACAATCAGCATTCCCAGCGTTGCATCTAGCAGGAAGTTCATCAAATACCTGTCAAAACCCACCGAAGAATTAGTGAGTGATCTTACACAAAGGGTTGTTAGGATTGGCTGAGAGACAGTGGAGACTTTACAAGGAGCAGGGGTCTTCTTGTGTGAGGTTGGAGAGGAAGACGTTGGCACAGTGGATGAACAGAGCACCGATGGCCTGCTTGGACGTGTCGAAAAGCCTGTAGAAATTATGGAAAATTGTCGTTTCCGCATGGTACAGTGCTGACCCCATTTCTTTGTTTTTTTATTATGAAGAAAACACCAGCATTACTTTTTTCTGACTCTGTTTGAGGTTGGAAAATGAAAATTGTTGCATTCTGAACTGGAAATACTAGCTCTAAGGCTCTGATATTAATTTTCCACTTCCGAATGAAATTAGCAGAAATGAACAACAACTACACGGACCTGGTGAATGGGTCGTATCCCTTTTTTCTGTCTCTCTAAGGAACTACTTTGTTGTGGTTTTTATGCAACATGAATGAGTCATGTTGTAAAAGAAGTCTTAACGTAAAACCGAAACTGAAACAAAAGTGTATGCAACAGCAGGATTTGATCTGTCGTCTCTGGCGCACATACAATGCTGAAGCTTGAGTTTGATTCTAGCCTACTGTTATTTTAGCACACACCCTCCACTCTCTGTTAAAGTATAAAACCCGAAATATATTCACAGTAAAACAAGGTGCAGCCCTTCCATGAGACAGGCTTTAGTCTCACTCAAAAAGCCTTGTGTCTAGGCATCTCACAACTTAGAATTGACCATCCTCAACCATGTGATGACCCCCAACCCCCCACAATGTCAAAAAACAATAGGCCCATATGACCCCTGGTCTTTCATAGAGATTGATAGGAGGCTGCGCTAAAAACCATTTATCTTACCAAATCCTCCATGGTCTTCTGATTCCCACCGGCTCACGAAACCTCTTAACTGCAGAGAGGCAGAGACAAACAGAGAGAAGGATGTGGATGGAGCAGAGTGACAGAAGAACACCAAGTCGTAGGGGCAGAGTGATTAATCAACAGCGGAAACCACCGGAAAGTTTACCTGGAAAGCTAACATCCATCAATGACGTACATTTTCTTTACAGGACGTTCGTCAGGGTCAGTTCCTTTGCTGAAGTGAGTGTCTCTGTGGTGTGATGCAGCTTCCAATTCCTGACTGCTTACCGAAATGTGGCTTCAGAGTCCAAACACTCTGACTTTACGTTATACTCTTTATCTGTTTAACTTCTGTAGAATGCACGTTGGTCTTTAAATCCATTCGTATTCACAGCCCAACCAAAAAACCCTCTACACAGGGGAGCCCAATGCTCAGACAACTGTGGCCTTGTTAGGGACATTTCTTTAGACTGTGTAAATTCTGAGCTTCCATAGCACAGGGATTGAATGCTTAAACAAGCCACATGACTCTGTTTTTTCAAACATAAAACCAATGTAACTTTTCAATTACTGATGTTATGTGTCTTAAAATAAGAAAGAACTCAATGTGCCATTTTTTATTCAGTAAATAGAGAGGACTACTATGACACAGTGCTTCACGAATTGAATAAATCCTCAAAAGATCGTCCCAGTTCCATTTCACTCCATGAGCCTATGGACTCTTATTTTGGTAGTGGCAATGGCAACCCAGGGCATCAGTTCCATTTCACTCCATGAGCCTCTGGACTCTTATTTTGGTAGTGGCAATGGCAACCCAGGGCATCAGTTCCATTTGTCCAATTCTGGTGGGCCATCTGGCACCTCTCTTTGATTACATTGTGTTGGAATAGAAATGATTGTTCCAAAAGGCCAACATCTACAAGTCCCCTCTTTTGACAAATAAACTCCTTCAAAGCTCCAGTCCCCTGGGCCTCTCCTCCAAGGGGTAATATAGGAACACACATGAAACCTTATCATTTAGTTAATCATTCCGTGAGGCATTAACATTGTCATTTTGTGTTGCGTATGTGCTCTCCACAATACCGGAATTGCCCAGATAGAGACAGAACACAGACCAGCCAGTGTCTGCATGACACTCGTAGCTAGTGGCTAACTGTTGGACAAGAACCCTCTGTTCCTCTGGTTAGCTAACAAGGGGGTGACTGACCACACGCCAACGTCATGTTGTGACTGCGGTTTGACTCATTATCACCTTAAAACTATTAGGACGCAGGAACACACTGGTGCCCGGCATCCACAGACAGCCACCGTTTTCAAGAACCCGGGAGCCCTGGTCTAGACAAAGATGTCCGTGGATGTCTTCAAAACAGTCACGTAGGCAAACACACGTGGGCGGGCACACACACCCACATGCGCCTCACACACACAGCTGGTTAAATATTGATTTTCCTACTAATAAATAACTGTAGGCAGGTTCAATTAAGTGTGTGTGCGCATGTGCTTGTTTTCGAGATACATAATGATGTCAGGAAATACTTTGCACTATGCTACATTATGCTATCCAAATAGGTTTAAACGTAACCTAATTCTCAGTGAAACGATAGTTTGCAGATGACAGTTGATAGTATGGCATTTTTCATTTTGTGTGTTCGGACTATTAAAAGCGTATGCCTTCAGCGTGGCTTTAGACACCTTCCAACTATCGCATAACAGAAGGATAGTGTAAACACATACATACATTTGGCTAATTGCAAGGGTTAGTCATAGTAATGGAGTTATTGTAGCTCTTAGAATGTGCAACCGAAGCCATATCTGAAACGTAAACATAAAAAAGTGCCACGTGCATACCCGCGGTTCATTTAGAATAGTTTTTAAAAAAGTTAACATATTCGGCACGTTTTAAAGAAACGTAGCTTTTCAATGAATGGTATATACTACAGCTCAGCCCTTGAAACATCCCAACGTTCTCGTCCATACTCACGCATCAATGTGCTGAACGCCAGTATTCCCAGCAAGCCTTGAATCAAGACCCCGAATCTCTCGGTCAAAGCCCCGTTTTCGCATCCGTGAGGGCTCGCCTTCTTTATGTCTGACATATTCGAAATCTCCACAACTGCATTATTAAACAATCTCTTCGCAGGAATAATTCCATTGTACGCCTGCATGTCCATGTTGAATAGTTTAAAAACAACTCGTGTTAGACAAAGGACAGGGTGCACTTCCCCTGTCATTAACGAGAAATTCCCTCAATACTCACTAACAAAAACCCCAAACCGTCATCGTAAATTGACATTCTGCAGCAATCAAGGCGTTTAAGTGAATATTAAAATAATGCAAAATAAAATGACACCGAAAATACAAAAAGTTAAGTTTGGGAAGAGCTAGTTTTCCATTGTCTGTCCCATGTCCAACGTTTTTGAAAACAACAACACGACAAAATGCTTGAATTTGACGTCACCTCCTGCAGTTGAATTCCTTCGACCCTCCTGCGGGCGCAGGCGTTCTTTGTTCTTTTTGTTTGTGTCAAACGCGTTCACGTGCCAGTCTCGCAGCGGGTGGCTAAAATGTCCCTGCGGGCATTTAAAGTAGTATTTCCACGTACCACGTTCTTGTTCCGCTTAGGCTATAGGCCTATATGACACCACATTCCCCAGAGCGGTGAGGACTGGCCCATTGCCTATGATTTAATATGATAGATATTTCGTTTGGGTAATGTTAACTCAGACGACATAGGCCATTCATCTAAATGGAAGTCAGATGATGTTCCCTACACACAAATGACAACAATAGCTGTATCATTCGCGCAACTGACTGTGAATGGCCATTCATTAAAAATTAGGGGTCTGTGCGCATTAGGGCCTAAGGCTGCTGTTTCCTAGTCAAATGAGTAGCGAGTTGGCATTTAATTAATTGGCCTACTGATTGATTGATTCATTACTTATTCAATCAATAGCCCTATGGATTTGCAATAGGCCTATGGGTTTTCGTCCAATCCAATGGTTTAATGCAGGCTTATTCTATGCTCAATAACAAGGAAGGCTGGATTAATTCGAGAGTTATTGACCGTAGACAGAGACAAAACAACACGGTTCTGAATGGCCACAGAAACAGGGGAAGGGCAGTGGCCCGAGCATGCGTCGCACGTCGGTGATAATCCGTTCCCCCACGCGTTCGTTAAAGCCTCTTCCCTGACAGATTATACCGCGCGCTTCTAACCAACCATCTGTTACCAGCACCTTAGCACACGAACACGCACACTGCCCTCCGCGCCTCCCGGGCCTCATCAGGGCTCTGTTTTCCAAAGTTATCTGGGTTTCGCCGTCTGCACTATAACATGCATAGAAATAGAAGGGAAGTGTTGGGCAAACCGTGGACCTTTCTATCAATTACATCTGACTGATTCAATCTGAAATCCAAACATCAGAATACATAACCTGGGCATTGGGGTTTTGAATGATGCTGGTCTTGGCTGGGCAACGCAACTCCAACGATTCTGTAGGCTTGACGGACTGTCCGTTTTATGTCTTCCCCTTGCACCTCTCAGATAGAATCTGGCTAGTCGAGGCTACCGAAGCCATATTTTTCGATAACCATCATGGGTATATTGATCAATTTAGATATGGAATTATAGTTCCGCATTTTAAGATATGTCTGACACTTCACAATATTTAGCAATAATACTGTCTAATAATGTCTGACGCTGTATTTTTTGGTAAATGTGTTCCTTTATAACCTTATAATGGCATAGTTCGAATCAGTTCGTGTGTGGGCCTACACTCAACCACTAGAGGATAGTATTGACTTTGTTAGAAATTGCTATAATTGCACAGTAGGCCTAATTATTAAATTATACCAGCGCTACACCAATTAAAGAGATTCATTTGCATAAAAATCTGGTGATGAAATGGGCAATCTTCCAAACAGATTAAGGTATGGTAAACGGTGAACATTTAAAAAATAGAGAATGTGACATAAGTAACATAAGCAGTCCACACAGGTGACGGGACCGAAGGCCTACTTTGAATGCAATATTCATTTAATGCAACGCTTAACTTAAATTGGCATGAGGATACCATGATAAAATAAAATAAAATGCAATAGACTAAAACTTCTCCACGTTCATGCCATGCCATTGTGAATTTAGAATTTCGAGACAGACTGAACTCAAGTCATGAATCCCGTATGACTCCATCAATTCATGTAATTTCGAGTCTCTAATCGAAGGGTATGTTTGTTTTCAGTTAACTGAATGTACGCACTCACTTTACAGGTTTGCAAAACCTTCGTGCAGAAGTTCACACACTGTAAAGAACTGTTTGGGTTCAACGTAAGAAATGTTAAGCAATCAGTTACGATAAAAGTTTGCTTCACAAAGTAGCTGTAGCATTCACTTTGATTCAACTGTTAGGCAACAAACCAACATGAGTTTTCTCAACGCTTCCCATATCTCTGAATCAACACACATTCTCTATTTGAATTGTATTTTCACTCAGCTAAACACACAAGTAAACACACAATTCATCTTAAAAGGCTATTTTTTGTCTTTTGAGTGAATTATAATAACCACCAGGGCCAGGGTTTGTCATTTAACAGAATCAGAATCAGCTTTATTACACAGTAGATTTTTCTATGGTACTATGGCGAAAGGCAAGACAATATTAATGGTTATTAAATTACTTAAAAAATAACTATTGATGATAAGCTGGATGGCATTTGTTTTTTTTTACTGCATACCGTGTACCAAAATGGTCTATACTAAGTCTGCAAATTACATTGTACTGGCTTGCAAAGTGTCTCCAACTACCTTTGTATTTTAGTTAGAATGCGCAACAATTAGATTTTTAAACCGAACCAACAATCTTAGTGATTGGGGCAATATGTTCAACTACTCATTTTTGAGATTTGTTTTGAAACAATTTACTTATCTGTATGGGATAAGATGTGTCAACCAATATATGCAAATATGCAGAGACACAATACATTCTGAAAGGGGAAAAGTGTTATTTTAGTTAGTTAAATAGTACATTTTTTGTCTAACCAGCTTGCTTCAAGGCAACCATTTGCAATAGGAATGTGTGCTTGCTCAACATGTTAGCAAATACCGTAATTAACTAAGAATACAGGGATCCCTTCCAAGGTTTGTCAAATCTTTATCTGACTAAATAAGCTTTCACATTTGTGTTTGATAAGTGAAGAATTCTGGCTATTTAAAACTCTAACTCCCAGGTGAATCAACCAATCAAAGCACCTGCAAAAACCCATGTATGCAACAAAACAATCTTAAATCCTTCTTGTTAATTGTTTTTTTTATAGGTTTACTTAACAACCTTGTTCGAATTCAGTTGACTTCCGAACAGAACATCGGATCAGAAAGGCGTTCGTTTTTGTCAGGTTCACTGAACATTTTCTTTAAATATGAATGCAAAAAAAGGTACGATTTGATTTGACAGGGAGCACATGCACGCGCCTACACGTTTGTTTATTTATTTGCTTTTGAAATAGTTGTCAGTCAATCAAGTTTCGTTTACAGGCTGAAAAAAGGTTCATCTGATCTGTAGGGTTCGGTTGGATGTAATGCTTTCAACATTAACTTCACGTTTTAAAAATTACTTTATATACTTTAATACTTGTTTAAACAGAATTAGTCCTGACAATTTAAACGTGTTTAGATTAAAAATCGTTAATAGTAATATCATTAAATAGTTTAGCATTGTAAAAAGGTTCGATGGGTAATTGTGTCAACACATGAGTAACTGGAAACAATATCTTGCCTTGTGTGTCTTTTAGCTGTGAAAGAGTGAGCGGTTAAAAGGGGGGTGGGTACTTCGGCTTTCTATTTATAATTGGCTAGAACAAATTTTGCAACTGCACTAAAGGTCATTGAAGGAGTTGGCTTGAATATACTCTCAAGATTTTTGGACATGCGCAGATGTGGGATGCCATATTGGAACGAGGATTTGGCTATGTGCTGTGCAGTTGAAAGACGTCGCTCGCTGGCTTCTACAGAACGGAAAAGGCTCGCAAATTAGACGCGAAAAAAACTTCATTAAGGTAAGACAGGTGACAGGTTGACGCTCCTTTAAGTATTTATGTGTCATTTGAATCCAGAGCAATCGATTTCTCGACGAAATGTCATCCGAGAGAGGTTTTTTTCTGTCTAAAACCTTAAAGCACTCGGGGGCTGTTTCTTTAGAATACGGAATACTGGCGTATTCAGGAGCCAAGTTGTTCAAAGTGTTTTGCGTGCGTAATTACAGCTTTCACATTCCGTGACTACGTCGCTTCGTGGCACTTTCGATTATGTTGTGTATGTTTTTTCTTTATTGAAAGGCGTTATGTCAGTGTTAGGGCATATATCAATTGATTACATAAACATTCGTTTTAATGCCCGGGGTGCATAGGAAAATACATTCAAATAAATGCATTTCCATCCAGCGGTCTGCGTTTCAATGAAAAAAAGTGACATAAAGAAATGCCCATAGGTTCACGCCCATTATTTAGTTTTTAATGTTCATATTTTCAGTCTATATCTGTAGGTGTGTCGTGGTTTCCCCACACATAGGTGTGCAGTGGCATCGGAAAACACCGGACATTGTCAATATGTCAAACCACACTCAACATGGCGGGTTATGGTGTAAAAAAACTACATGTAAAATCTTTGAATGAGGAAAAAATAGAATGATTGTAGTAAACATACCAGTTTCGGTTTCTTTTGATGTACATTAACGAGCTCTAATGAATTAAATTAGAAGTGGACGTTTATTAACGCCGTTTGAGTTTTTTTCCGCTGCAATAGCCTACTTTAGAGTGTTCAAAGTACAGTACATTAGCTGAGTGCCAAATACCAAATGACTGTGTTACGTTCAGAGGGGACGTATGCGACACCCGCATCCTACAAATGCACGATAGATTTCCTGTTTCACATTATCAACATTCGCAGTTTGCTTGCCTACAATATATCTTGACTTTAATCGTTATTTAGCAGCCATGAGAACAATGGTTTGAAAAACGGTTCCTTTTCCGTATTTGTACATGTGCATCAAGGTTTTTACGTCAATCTTGATTATTGTAAAATGGACACGAGGTCATTCTCCCAATCCAACGTTATGCCACATTTGTATAATGAAGTTAATAATTGGGTTAAACCGCGCGTATATCCATTAAATTATTTATTTTATTGCGGGCGGTCTGCAAATCCGGGGTTTAGCTGCGCATTATTCAGAGGATTCCTCTTCGGGATTAAATTCGGCTCCATAATGAACAGCAAAATAAAGCCACGTTACAAACTGAACATTGATTCTGCATGCGCACATTAACTCATGCCTATTCGCACTGCTCATTAGGCACCACCATATCCTTATAAATAGATCCTTGGCTTCCTTGTGAGAACATTTCTTTATGATAACGGTGTCGCCCAGATTGGCTTGAGACAAGCAAAATCACGCAGAAGGTCTGTCCTTACAGCAAAGCGATATTAAGTTTCCAGGGATCCGATGAATATAAATGGTTATAATGGATGTCCTACTGATGGTTTTATTAATGAACGCCCCGCGCTGTTTATGATAGATCAATAACATACGCGATTGTATGTAAATGGTTCTGATAGTGTTCTGAAGGAAGAACTGATGCAAATAATGATAGATCGGTACTACTTTGGAATAAATACTGACCCACTTTTAACCAAGCAGAATTTACAGGATTAGTTTCAAAGGGATTTACAAAGCAAAATGCTTTGGAAGTTGACTCAGTCAGTTCAGTGATGTCTGCTGTTGCAACCTGGCTAGAGTTGAGTTGAGAAAATGTAAACCTCGTCCGCAGGCTAATTGCTCACGGGCGGAAGTGTCTTGTTAACGAAATGAATGTAATGAATCAAATTTCGTTTGGACCATAAAGACTCTTTAGGGAGGTGTAAGCTATGGATACATTTATTTTCTTAATTTGACCTGTTCATAAGCAACGCAAGCCCTTAACGATAGAAAATTAGAGCAAATGTCACGGTGTTTATAGAGACAGAACGACTACAAAACGGGAGTCGGACGCAAAAATACCGTCCAGTGATTACCTTATCATATTTTTTAAAGAAGCGTAAACATATGTTATTGACTTATGTTTTTTGATTATTTCAGAGTTTATGGGAAAAGTCATACAAGGGCTTGATGTGGAAAAAGTTCTCTGAAAGTGCTATAAGCTGACCAGTAGTGTGTTTCAACTTTGCCTCTATGCATTGTATCCGCACACTGCCGGGGGCAGTTCTTTGCACTATTTAAAACATATATGTCTTAGTCAGCTGATCGCACCGGGTTTGAAAAAAGCTTACTCTTACTGAGATAATTATGTATCATTCACCTTTTCAGGGAATGCAATAATTTAGATCACATTGAGTTAATGACAAATTATTGGAAGAACAAAGAGAGATGTGTATAAATAATTGAGAGAGATCTTTTTAGTCTTCACGTGATCTTTATGGGAAAGACAGCCCGTCCCACATAATTGTATCTGTTCATTCTTCATTAAGTCTTTCTATTTTCTGGGTTGGGGCTATAGGGAAAGGGTTAGGGTTAGGGTTAGGGCTATAGGGAAAGGGTTAGGGTTAGGGTTAGGGCTATAGGGAAAGGCCGCTAAGAGACACGTGTGAAGAGTACTAGGCTCAACAGAGCTAATCAATACCACAGACCCCCGCCATCTCAATCTGATGAGGTTTTATCTAGGAACGACCCGCGTCTCTGATTAACTGACAGATCAGCCTAATGCCCAGGACCCAATCTGGCCTCTCAGCGAGAACCTGAGGACCAGTTGGCATCAATAAGTTGTCGTTCAGTGGTTGAGTTAGATCCTCCTGTCTGGATTCAATAATAGTGAACTTATTTGATAAGTGACCACGTTTCTGAGATTATTACTCCTCGATCTGTGGACATTAGCTTTCTCCTTTCTCAACCTGGTTCTCTTTTTCTAACTTGGTCCTAGATTGCTTTGTAGTTCATATAACATTCTATGTCTAAATGGACCCTCACACCTTTAGTGTCTGAGTTTGTGGACTGAAGGCAGTAGATAGACCCTACACCCTAAAAAGAAAAGTTTCATGGGGTATATCTACTTCAAAACTGCCTGGGAACCCCTATAAATTATTCAGCGCATTTCAAAGAGTATTGTGTAGAACCACAAAAAAAGCTACATATTCAAAAATAGACCCCAAAAGGTTCTTCGAGGAACCATGTACAAAGGGATTCTCTGAAGAACTTGTTGAGGTTCCCTCAAAGAATCTATCAAGGACCCTCTAAGAAAATGTTCTGTTTAGGGTGTATGTTTCCATCCCCGGGGTGTGTGAACTGTAAGTCAGACGGAGCCAATGAGGGGAAGGGAAAGTGTCACGTGACTTAATGAAACAGGCTTGTTGTTTATGCAATGGATGGTGTCAGTGTTTTTGTCCCTCTGTGACACAGGACACATTCAGAAGCATCACAGGTAGTGAAAGGACATATGATACGAACCAACTTGTGTACAAGCATTTCCAATTCTGTTCAACCAAGCCATAAAAACAGATGATGACAGCAGAGAACATTAGCCATTGATCTTTGGGCAAAGGGATTTGAATACTTAGGTACATTTGCCATGTCTGCTAGGAGCTGTGTTTGTCTAGTTCAAAAGGCATCGGTATGAAGAAAAGAAATCACAGTTAATTGAATTTTTGATCAAAGTGGGTGCATTTAGGAAATTGCAGAGGCACTAATAAAAAAAAAAATATCCCTAATGTTACTATTTCAGACAAAGTCCAGAGAAAAGATCTAAAGGAAAATTTTGTTTAATGTGTTTCCTTGGATCTTTTGGATGAAAAAAAACCCATGATGGCAATTTAAAGGACACAAAGGGGGGTTCCTTGGCAACCCTTTGGAAACAAACGTGTTTCCAGGCAGAAGCCTCTTGGTTATACGGGTGGAACACTTTCTACAGATGCCTTTACATGTCGCCCAATAATATCAGCAACCGAAAAGGGTTTCACCTCAAAACAAAAATGGATATTGTACGGAGAAGACATTAGAACAAAAGATCTTTCTAAAGATCTCTTCAGTCTGACTCATGATGGTCCATGTAAGACTGTTGTCTGTGGTTGATATTATGGGCTCTGACGGAGTCAATCCTGTTCTTCCAACTTATTTAAACTCTTATTGGTGATCTCTCCTTGTTAGACAGCTGTGCTGAGGCAAGCAAATCCCCAGCAGCAGAAACACTATTAAGCCTGATGACTGTGCCAAGGATAAACAATTCTTTGGAAATACACTGTTATTCCCCCGTTTTCTTCCTGTAGAATTCTAAGGAAGTTCGAAATGGAGGCTAGCCCACATGTCTGTAATCAGGTATAAACATTGTCTTTGGTTTCTGTTCCTGTGAGCATCGTTTAAATTATCGTGACCTTCACACAGTGGAGCGAGGAAGATGCAGTAAAGACTGAGGAGTCTGAAGGCAGGCAACCAGACGGAAGGACACGAAGGGTTAAGGCTACTGGGTAAAGAGAGCAGGATGCAATCCCGCCCAGAGGACAGGCCATTGGTGCTCTCGGCAACAAAATCCAACAGCCTGACCAATGGCAGAGAGGATCAGGTGCATTCAGGTAAGGGATTTTAGCCAGAATTAATTTTTTCATTGATCCCTTCCTATTTTTTGCCTGCCATTGTTTGACGTCATTCATTTTATTATAACGGTATGTTGTAGTCTAACAGGGGGTTTCGGTTTCAAAATCCTCAAATGCTGCACTAAAAAGCATCCCGTTTTTCCCAATAGCAAACCATTTTGACGCTCACCAAGGTCATTGAGTTCATCTAAGGCAGTGGCCCCATTTTGATTGTGACAGTTCAGCTCAAATTGGCAGCAGCGAAAGATGTCGGTCCAGTTTGCCTGCTCAACGTATGTGTTGTAGGTATATGTACGCCTGTTGAGTCATCTTGAGTCTCTCATAGAATTTAAAACAGGAAAGTTTGGTCTGGCTAAGGAAAGAGGAAGCAAAACCCATCGGGTGCATTTTGTCAAAGACTACAGCTGGTCTAAAAATGTACACATACACATATTCGTGGGTTTCACCTTCAAAAACACAACTGTACCTTCTGTTGACAGGTGCCCTGTCATTCTCACAAGGGCCCCCAGTGACGTCAGTATATAATCAGTGTTTCCCAACTACTGTCTCTTCCTCTAGTGTGCAAGATAAAAACATGAACTTAGTTCAGCCAGTTTGTGAGCTACCAATAGAAAAGGTCTTTAAAGAACCATTAGAAATGTTTTTTTTGCAGATCCCTTTTTAAAAGGTTAATATTAATACTAATTAATTAATTCATACTAATAGCCTTTAGTATGAAGAGCAACTGTCCGCATGGATGTTTTAAACTGATACTGAACTATAATAAATTGTTAGACTTGAACAACTATTATACCACCATTCGGATTCTCTTTAATGTTATTCAGTAAAGCTGACATTCAGGGACATTTCTGACCAGAAAGTTATTCCCCATAACGTTTTAAGGATTTTTTTTATTTGAAAAGTGCCTTTTCTGACAGCAATTGTCTCTTTTTGAAAAGCTGTTGCAGCTTTCATTAGCCCAATTGTTTAAAAAAAGGCCAGCACCCAAGATGGAATATCCAGTTCTTTATTCTGGCAATCTTTACCAAGACCTGGAAACAGGCAGAGTACATGGTGACAAATTCCGTTGATGTTGTTCACTTACTGGCTATGTCACGGTGGGCAAATGTGTGATTGACTCATTGACTCATGACATTTACTCATGTCAGTAGAAAGGCATAATAAATACAATAATTAAATAATGTACTGTTTTCTTAACATTAAAAAGTGTTTTTATTGTTTGAAGGATAAGAAAGATGTCATTAACACATGCCGTATTATCCTTTGGTGAATGTTGTGCATAACCATTAAGGCACAATGTTATAAAGTATTGTGAAAATTATTTAAAGTTATTTATCTGGGCAGTAAGTATTTATTTGGTCATAAAAGACTATTTAACATTAGAATACATTAATTTAAACATGAATAAAAGTAACAATTATTTTTAGTGTAAAGTAATTAAATATTTTAAGATGGCTAAACAGAATATCATAAAGATATTTGAAGAAACTGAGTAAGCTGAGGACAGAAGCACATGGGAAGACACAAACAATCTGTCACTTCCTCAAGGGACAGAAGGAAACCCAGTTAGGAGCTTACTTAGCACCTGGCAGAGTTATCTGGTAACAAAGTAAATGCATCAACCGTCAGAAGTCATCTTACACTGAAAGGACAAAAAAAAGGGAATCATCACAATAATGACCCAAACACATTGAAAAGACAATTAAAACCTAATTACAGCAGACGTCTGCCAATGAAACACTCACAAGTTCTAGGTTGACCACAGAGCCTCAAAGTTAACAATGCATGAGCTCTGTGGGATCGCTTAAACAGGGAAAGAACAAAAAAGAAAACTGACAAAATAAGTTAAATTATGATGCCTGACAAATACTGACAGAAGCTTAAGAGAATATGCCACAGGAAACTTACAATTTCCAAAAATTACAAGACAGTTCATCGAAGCAAATTACATCAGTCCTGCAATGTATGGGAAACCAGACAAAATACTGACTGTTTTAAGGGAACACATTGTGACATTGCGATAAATATTTATTTGTGTTTACTACAACAACAAAACCCTCCCTCTCCAGATACTGTCTCCAGTCTGGCATACCCAACTAATGGCTGATCACTCACTCCTTAAGCATTTGTATAAACAATGTACACAGGATGGATTTCTGTAGGAAAGCTGTGGAGCTCCGGAAGACTTTTGTCAATTGTTTGTTTATTTTAGGCATTCAGTTGCGCTACAGTTATATTTTAATCAGTTAGAGGTGAGTAGTTGTAGGTACGATGTCATATCCATTCTAAAGGTCTGTGGATAGGAAAAGTGAACGCCCGCACATGAACTCGGCGTAAGGGAGCAAAAAAGCAAAACCCAGCAGTAACTTCTCAGAGCCCCCCTACTAAAACAACAGGTTGTTTCTTCTGCAATCGTTAGCGGAGGTCGACTCCACCGCGCTGGAGTTCTCCGCCTTGAGGCGGAAACTCTCCTCATGAATTGCATCCACATTACTCCCGTGTCCCTGCGTACCTTCTACTCCGTGGTGTCATGAGGCCATCATGGCTCCCGTGTGTGGATTATTAATCCAGTTAAACTGGGACTGGCTCTGTCCTTCTTCCAAACAGATGTGGACTCTACGGAGGAAGGGGCTTACTTCAGCTGGGAGGACTACTTGGAGATCACCGGGGGGACGGCCGCCCCTCACACAGCTTTTAAACACGTGAGTCAACGCCACGATGTGTTCGCCACTTGGCCACGACATCACCGTTTTGGGAATCCTTTCAGACGTGCAGTGACGTTAAACGCGGGTTTGTTAGGCTCTGGTGTGACTCGTGTAATGACGACAGCGTCATCATGCACATTTAAATGGTATTTCATTCAGCATTGATTCCACGGAATCCAACCAGAGGCCACCGGCCTATCTGGAAACAACCGAACTCACAATCCTTGGGATGATCACTCTGGATCCATGGAAGTTCGGACCATGTAGAAAGTCATTACTACCGAATGTTACTTGTTACACTCTATGCTGGAAAGCATATTTGTATATTTCCGGTGTTTTTCAAGGCCATTCTGTATTTTAAGTGTTTGAAGTTTTGAGGTGAGTCTGTATTTTGACAGTTCAGCGAATGTGCTAAATCTGCGTCTCTCACCGACCTTGCCTGGTGTAGTGAATGATGGACAGACAGACAGCGAGCGAGCAAGAGACTCAGTCAGTAGCAATGGTTTGGCCTTGTCTAATGACAGACAGAAAGACCGAAAGAATGTCAGTGTCAGTGGTTTGGTGTGGCGTAGGGAAAGACAGACACCCACAGACACTCAGTAGTAATGGTTTGTTGTGGTGTAGTGACAGACAGACCAACAAACAGACTGTCAGTTGTTATGATTTGGCCTGGTGTAGTGACAGATATACTGTCACTAGTAATAACGTCTGATGGAACAGCTGTCTATTCTTGGGAAGCCTTCCACACAGCCTCACGGCTGCAAGGGACTATGGGAAATGGTAATGCATAAGTAATCATGCTAAATAATGTTGCGGAAAGAAACATTAATTGTGTTGACAGATTTTTCTACATGTCAATGAAAGCTATATCTGGAAGAGCTGAGGTACGAGGAGTGAGCTGTGATTGCCTGTTGGAAAGATCAAAGATGATCTGATTTGAATGGGAGTGTTCAGGGTAACTGGATTGGGTCCCTGGCAAAATAGCATCATTTCCCCATAAAATGTGATTCTCAATAAAGTGAAACATCATCTGCTCTCAACAGAGCTTGTTTACAGTGATTGAAAACAGTGATTGAAATAGTGATTCCTTGTGGGGTCTTTCTCTCTGTACGTCTCTCTACTCAGTTTTAATTGTATGGGATTTATTCACATGGGAAACATTTGTTTACATTGCCAAAGCGAGCAGGAAAAAGAAACGTATTATAAACAACAGTAAAAATAACAAAAATTAAAACAGAAAGATAATTAAATAAATATTTAGCATGTTTTTTATTATATTATAAGCAATGTAAAGTATTGAAATGTGCAGTGTTTTTCTCTCTCTCCCTTTTCCCTCCCTGTCTCTCTCTCTCCCTTTTCCCTCCCTGTATTTCTCTCTCTCCATTTTCTCTCCCTGTCCCTCACTGTGTTTATTTCTTTCTCTCCCCCCGGCACTCTTATATAAGCCATCCAGTGTGATACAGCACATTTGCTTTGTTTTTTGCAGGAAGTCATGAGGCCATTTGCATTGTTTTTAGTTCTTAGACATGCTTTTTCCAGTAACACAGGCTCTGTGTGTGTGTGTGTGTGTGTGTGTGTAACATAATGGCTCGGATAGGCATTAGTGAGACTGCAAGCTGTGACCGTGGTTGACACACAATACATTGTGACATTATCCATTTCCTGGTTTTAAATACACCCGCCCCTTTAGATATGTGATATCTCTGTCTGTCTGTCGGTCTGTCTCTCTCTCTCTCTCTCTCTCTCTCTGTCTGTCGGTCGGTCTCCCTTCACGTCCTCTCAAAGTAATTTGCAGACTACTTTGCACATTCCAAGTCAACCGCCGTGTTTAACCATCCGATGCTCTCCGATTGGCTGTCTCAAGGTGGAGATCAGCCTGCAGAGCAGCTTCCAGCCGGGGATGAAGTTGGAGGTGGCCAATAAGAGCAGCCCGGACACCTACTGGGTGGCTACCATCATCACCACCTGTGGCCAGCTGCTGCTGCTACGCTTCAGTGGATACGGGGACCGCAAGGCGGACTTCTGGTGTGATGTCATGACCGCTGAGCTCCACCCTGTCGGCTGGTGCGCCCAGAACAACAAGACACTACAGCCCCCCGAAGGTAACCCCCCCCCCCCCCCCCTCCCACATACACACACACACACACACAACCATGAGTTGATGAACACGCCATGTTCATCCGTGGCTTTATAGCTAATTACAACTGAGAAATTGTTTCTGAACGCGCACGTGTGAACGGGACGTCAACAAGCTAACATCGTAGTATAGAACCTCTCCTGAAGACAGACTTTTACAAGCTAATTTCGTAATGTAATAGCACTTGTTTGGCTTGTTAAGACCCAATCCAAACTGTTAACTTGTACAACCTGTTGCCTTTCCCGAGAAACACACACAGCCTGTGTTGACACACTTCCCCGGCCAATGAAAGTCAGTGGAAGACTAAGCTCATATTGTCTTGTCAATCCCAACAGCTGAATGCACTGTCCTGTCCTGTCCTACCAGACCTGCACCCAGAAACACACCGCAGACGCTCAAATACAATTCTCCACTTTCAAGTAGATTCAAGTGTTTCAACACAAAGGTTGCTCAGAAAGTGTCTTTCTTTCCATTTTGTTTCACCCACTGTGATGAAGACAATTCTCCTTACTCCACCGTAGTTTCAGCTAACAAGACTTTCTGCCTTCAGTGTCCGGATCTTTCTTTTTAACCCCCGTACAAAGCTTGTCAAAAAGAAATTGCATTTATTTCAGCATTCAAACTGCCCTCCTTCCAACCACTAAGGGGTCAAACGGCCGTTCTAGATAATGCATTTTCACAGCACACCACCTCATCCATTCTCAACTCACCCTCCGAGAACTGTGCTAATGCCATTTGCAATACTGCTGAGGAAATCTCATGGCACTGTACGTTTATGGAGAATATAGCTGAATTTGCTTCTGCCTGACATGTTTTCAAACTGTCACCTTTACCTGGTAACAAATGTGGCTATAGGGGGACATTATGACAGTGTGAGAAGTACCTATAGTAAGTGTCACAGCGATGTAAAGTGGGCAGGATTAGGGAGTGGCTTTAAACACAGCTTCACTGGACCATGGGGTTCAACCAGGGAGACATACTGTATCTCAGTGTTGTCACAGACCTAACGGGCGAGGAGACTAACTGGCAATGAAATGGACTCTTTGTAATAGCCATGCATGTTTAGTGGATAAGCACACCCAGAGTTCTAGGTAGTTACTGTATACACACACACACACACACCGACAGTCCAATATTACCATTTTCATCGTGTGCTTTTGGAAGGTATGGAAATATGTGTTTTATAGTAAAGTGATTCCATAAATGTAATAATATATGCATTTCTTTTTTTTTTAATTATACATTTTGAATAGATTGTTGATTTTTGGTCAACAATCCATCCTAGAAAGGATAGATGATTTATTTATTCTATTACCCGAATCATGTTTTATTGTGTTTGTTCTGGTTTCGTGCGTAATGACTCAGTCAGGGACTGTCTAAATAGTGAACCCAGATTGACTGCGTCCATGTTTTTCTAACTCCTGTCTGGCTAGTGAATAGGGCTGGTAGACCTCATGTGTTTGTGGAGGACTAACAGGTAGCCTTAGTTTCACTGGTTTCACTACGCTGGTAGAAGCAATTTAAGTTACATTGACACAACCTCTCGCGAATGTTCTTTTTAATTAGACAACAAATAAAATTACAGCAATTTTCCACCTCGTTGCTATTTGTCATCAAGCCTCTTGCATCATGCCATGCAAAGTGTGTGTGTGTGTGTGTGTAGACGTGTGTTTGTTAAAGAGTGTCAGCATGCAATCATGTGTGTATGTGTTGCTATGTTACAGTTACCTTTATTTCTTTCTGTTTCTCAGATAACGTTTACCTAAGAAAAGGTAAGCAGTCCTATGTGTCCTTGCTGTCTTTTCTCCCGCCTGCTTGCCTGCCGGCTCTAGCAAGCCGTTCGCTGCTAAACATGGGTCCCCTCCGCAACCAATGTCTGCTTCGTTTTCCTCTTTCCTGTCGGCTTGCAGGAAACGTTTCCTCAGAGTTAGCGGGCACTCTCATGCCCACACACGTCCTATCAATGCATGCTCTACTGCCTCCCCCCTGTGACCGCACCTCTCCCCCCCACCCGGAGCGGGTGAGGGGTAGATGTGAGGAATGGATTTCTTCACCTCTATCGAGTATTTCTTTCGTTTCCCGACCCGCGTTTAGAATGTGCGTTCAGTCTTTTCGCAGCCCGGTTCCACAAGTGTGTGTGTGTGCCGTCCGCCCGGTGCCCCGCTAGACGGCAGGGGTCTCTGGCTAGGGGCAGAGCTAGCTGGCACACGGCCCACACTGCAGTGCCCGCGACCCACAGCGGGGCGATGCACACGTGTGCGGGTCAGAAGCTTGGTCATGTGATGACAGCCCTGCACTGAGAGGCCGCTGGCCCACTCGGTCCTTCCTGCCCATGTCTGCTAGAGATAAGGACCTGAGACGGGGATTAGAGACCCCGTCTAATAGCAGTGTGTGTGTGTGTGTGTGTGTTTGTAATGGGCTTGGACGGTTTGTTGTAATATGTTTGGGAAAATATAGATCGTAGTTTGGCAAAGAAATAGACTGGCTACTTTCTCAGACCCGGCACTAGGTAATGATTATTAAAATACTGTGTGTGTGTGGGTTTGTAAACAGTCACAACTGTAATTGGCGGGAGGAACAACCAACACCAACAAACACAAAGACTAGCCAACTGACACAAGCCACTCCAAAAGGGCCGCCCAGGACTCATTTGATACCCAAATCACCCTTTCTATGCCGTCCACCAAATTTGCCCCTGATCTTTGTTTACTTCCTGTGTTTTTAGTCTAGTATAATGTGACAAATGTGCACTTCATCGGTTATAGTTCCAGCATCCAATCTCATTTGCTTGACTATTTTCATAATTATTATTATAATGTATGGCGTTTGAGGACTGTTTCTCCACCTGACCAGGTGCTATAAACTTTACCCAAACACATCACTATTATTCACGTGAAACTAAACTTTTCAGTTGCAAATGGTTTCATTGAAGAAAACGAGAAGGAACTTTTATTACAGAAATCAACTATGACCAGGTTCTCTTTTACATCTGAACCCTGGATTACAACAATAAAAACACATTCGAAATGGAAATAAAACATCAATTACAACTGACAATAAAAAGATAATTTCTAATACATGTAAACTGTCTTATAGGCAATAACACATTTAATATAAGATCACTCTGAATGGTATCTATGGGTTTGGTAAAAATAGTAAAAAACAGTTTTACCCAGTTCTGAAAAGGCCAGCGCAATCTCCAGCACTATCCAGGCTTTAAAGCATGTCTGGTAACTGTTGTTGCTCAAACACATCTTCTCTGGTATATAGTAAAGAACTTTATGCGTGACTGCCTTATAAAAAACATTAACCAATGTTTGGCCCTTCTAGATGTCAGTAACTCTCTGCCAATTGAAGCATGTAAAATAACAGTGATGAGTGTGAAAATTTGCACCAGAGATAAAACCTAACGCTGAATTATAGACTGCTTACATCTGATTTTAGTACAGAAGCTGATGCTATTAGCAACACAAGTTGCTGGCACAATATATTTTATATTTTGACCAGACAGAATTTTAATCTGTCCAAATTCCAAGGTTTTGTAAGAAGCAACACATTCTATTAAAGAACCATTTAGGTTAGTCATTTTACGGTCATCCAATGTCACCTAGAAAATAGCACCTATTTTGTTGGATTTGCATTAAGTACCTAGTTAGTAACAAAATCTGTTACAAAGATCACGTATGTATCAGACTCTAGGTGTGCAACTGTTCGTTCAAGAAAGTAGCCATATAGTTTTAGTGGTGTCAGGTCAGGATTAAAATGGGATTAAAATTCACACTTTCTAAAGCAGTTGCATATTTCATTTATATATGGAGTAAAGATTATAGGACCCAACATTTAACACTGTGGAACTCCTTTGTGGCCTTTAATTCCATCAGCCTGTGTTCGGTCAATGTGTTCCTGTAATTTTGAAACCAGAGGCAAGTGTCCTTGGCAAGGCCCAATGACAACAGCTCTTTCAATAATGTTGGGTGATCGACTGTATCGAACGCCTTCGTCAGATCAACAGCGAAATTGATCTTACTTTCTCATCTAAGGCTTCACAAAATAATTTACAACCAGTGTAGTTGCTGCGATAGTACAGTGCCATGGTCTAAAACAAGACTGGAATCTGTTCAAAATGCAATTTTCTGATAAACAGGAACGCAACTGCTTATGTACCAATGCCTCCAGGATATTATCAAGGGAGGACAATTTAGATATGGCGCGATTAGTTATCAGGAACACGAGTGTCCTCACATTTTCCAGACATTAGAGAGAACCCCGAAAATTACTGTTAGATTAAACATGTGTGTTAGAGCTCCAGAGGTAATTGGAGCAGCACTAACCAATAAGCCTGGATCCAGCATCTCAGCCCCTGTGGGGGCCTTACTGTCTATAACCAGCAATGAATCAAGGACCTCTTTTCCGTGAACACCCTTGACTCCTAAAATCAGTGTTCCTGCATAATTACTTGGTTTATCCCACTGTCATTTAGGGTAGATTCTTTTCTAAAATATCACCTGCTGCAATAGTGGCAATTAAAGGCCTCAGTAATTATACTTTGACCAGTAATAGGTACAACATTATCCAACATTATCTATCCAAGATAAGTTTTTTAACAAAACGTCTCTGAACTGAAGCGTTTTGTACTGGAAGATGAACATACCCCTCATTAAACAATGAGGTAGCCATAGATGGCAATATTGTTTGACTCCTAGATATTGAACAATGATTTATGGTCTGTGGTTACTCTGATAAATGAGGGTTGTACAGGATTCCCTGGGGACAGAGGAGATATTGTATCTCAGTGTATCTACACACGTGTGGTTTACCATGAAGTGTAATAATAAAGACTGGATACGCATTGGGATTGAGATAATAGATAGTCTAATTTAGTCCCATTAGCCCTGATTAGAATATGCTCTACTGCTGTGATCACAGACAAAAACACCCTTCCCCGCAACCATATAGGCCAGATTTGTTTCTTTTAATAATCACTTTGATTGTCTAAAATACACGTCTGAATTGGACTCCACTGTCTGTTTGCACAATGGCTTTTTGGCGGATATGGAAATGAGACTTACTTGGTACGGTGGATGTTGGTTTGGATGCTCCAAGTGTAGTAAAAGCTGGGAGGGGATGACAGGAGGGGTGAGAGAAGAGGGAGAAGAGCCACAGGAGGGAGGGGGGGAGGGTCTCTCTTCAAAGTAAACGATGCAGCTATTGTTCTGTGGAAGTCACGAATGTATTAGCCTCGAATGTCTATTGGCAGGAAGACGGGAAAGAAAACGGGGAGAAAAACGGATTATTATTTACACGCAAACTAATACCGTAACTACACGCTGAAACAGAGGGAGGCATAGGAGGGGGAGGTATGGGAGTGGGAGGTGTAGGGGAGCAGAGGGGGGAGGTGGAAGTTCAAACGGTAGAGGCAACCTGAATTCTGCTCTGATGCCTGTTCTAAATGGCTTGATGACTAATCTAGCAGGATCTTTAAAAATAGTTTTCTATTTCTACACGCCGGAGATCAACAAGGTGTGTGTGTGTGTGAGAACAAGAAGTAGACAACAGTAAGAACACTTATTAACCACGGGTTAAGGAGAGATGAGCTGGGTAGACAGTTGTTGTATTTGGGCCGTTTCTGGAAACCAAGGGTTTGGTCATGTCTGAGTTAGGTACTCATTTGTTTGCAGGAAGATTCAAGGACAGTTTCTTCTAAATCGGCCTCTGATCTAACTTAAAAACAATTTAAATATTTAATGAGAGAAAAGACCTCTGTTCTCTCTCATAGGAATAATACTATTGGATCCAAGTGTGGCAGGACTAAATTACAGAGTGGTTTGCTTGTCCATGATGAAGGCTGTAGCTGGTCTTCTGCTGTGACTCACCTTCCCTTGCTACATTAGGTCAGATATTCTGAGAATCTATGCGTCAAATCTGTGACTGTGAACATGACTGTGATCATGACTGTGATCATGATGTGTTCCAAACGTTTTCGGAGAGGGTTGGATAAATTGCGAATGAATCGTCACTCCTGCTTTGCATCCAGGAAATGCGATTGCGAGTGGGGGTCCTTTGGGTAGTGTCTGGTCAGCGTGGAATGAAAGCCAAATGAAGACCCACGACGCCCCATGAAATATATATCATTGCTGCTGCACTGTGGGAACAGGACGTGGGGTAAATAAACATGCTGATCAGAAAACAGCAATTTAAATGGCTCTGGAGTGGATGATGTGTTGGTGCAAATATCTTGAATCCTGTCATCCTGTTCGGCTGTACCATTTCAGACAGGAAGCGCGTCGCCTTTGTTTACCCATTTTTAGAGAAGTAATACAGATGGTATGAAGTTCTGTTAGTGGAGTAACTCATCGCCATCACATGACGGTGCATACAATACTACTAATAACATTGATAATATAACAGCAACACCACTGGCAATGAGCAATGTACTCAGAACCTACCCCCCCCCCACCCCCCCCAGCAGAAGGAATCAGGACATACAGGTAGAGGGTGGGGGTTAGCAAACGCATGTTAAGACAGGGTCAGAGGATTTATATGGACCACACTATTAGATTAGGATTCTTCAGACTGTGGTAGGGGAGGTGCCGATGTCAGCTGATGCATCCATGAGCCAATGGCCGCTCAGGTTCCCTGGCTGAACTAGCTGCACTCATTTAACCACAAATGTATATGGAGTGAATATTTCTCACAAACTCTGGTTTGCTTCCTCTTGTATACGTACATGTCTGCATTGAATCCCGATCACCTCTCTCTAGATTGAATCCCGATCACCTCTCTCTAGATTGAATCCCGATCACCTCTCTCTAGATTGAATCCCGATCACCTCTCTCTAGACAACGTTCTGTCCCGTTGATGGGGACTGATCTGCGCTGTAGTGTTTCCGCGCTGTAGTGTTTCCTCCACACCACTGTCGTTCACGGCTAAGCCTTGTGCTAATACATTGAAGTGCTGTCTTGTTTGGATACGTGCCCTGTTTATTTGACCGTCTGTCTCTCTCCATTTTGTCTTGTAGCTATCAAGGAGAAATACAACGACTGGACGGATTTTCTCATCCAGGACTTGACCGGCTCACGGACTACACCAGCAAACCTTCTGGAAGGGGTGAGCTGTGTGTGTGTGTGTGTGTGTGTGTGTGAGAGAGAGAGAGAGGGAGAATGAACCAGGTTATTTTGAACGACTGAGAAAGATAGAGTTTGCTTGTGTTACTGACAACGAATACATGCGAAATGCACTTTGAGAGATGTAATAGTTTTGTATTAACTGTAAACACATTTAGAGCTTTAGTTATTTATTTGAGGTCTGTATGTTCAGCTGACCCCAGATAATCCCAGTTTCTTCTCAGAGAGGAAATGTTATACTTTCCATCAAATGTTTTTCCTGTTTCCCCCCTTCTCTCTGTGTCCTTTACCTCTTTGTCTCTCCCTCTCTCCCTCCCTCTCCCCCTCTCTCTCCCCTTCACTCCCTCTAGCCTCTGAGAGGCAAAAACACTGTTGACTTGATCGTGGAGGGTTCCATAATGGAACTTCGTGACCTCGCTGACCCCTGCCTCTACTGGTCCGTGCGAGTCACCCAGAACATCGGTGGCAGGCTCTGCCTGCGCTACGTGGGTCTCCATGACGATGACGCCCACGACACCTGGCTGTTCTACCTGAACGTGAGGCTCCGCCCATCAGGGTGGGCTCGGGAGAACTGCTTGGAACTCAGGCCCCCAGGAGGTACGTGGGGGGGGGGGCACATTACAGGAAATACAGAGCGGCTCTGGGATACTCTTTGCTAAGGCTGATCTGAAATTTAAAAACTACTTCAAAGGCCCTTTGCTTCTCAATTGGACTTTAGATTTGTTTATCAGCCGCAGAGCACGATAATAAAGTGACTATTAATTTTACACCTATATGTAATCGTAAAAGTGTGGAGATTTTCCCTTAGCAGCTTACTTCCTGAGGCAACAGAGGAAATGCCAAGGTTGAAAACAACATGTCTTCATTTCTCAGCACACTTTTTATGAAGATTTTCAAACGTTTATATTTCAATACCCGTGTCTTTAACCGGTTCCATATACCTTCTCACCTACAGTAACAGCAACAATACTCAACTTGTCTTTGAATCAATTGGTAGGCTTTTCATTAGGAGAAACCCTCTGTGCAAACAGTGGATTAGTAACTGTGTAGCTTTAACCGTTTGGGTTGACCGGTTAGATGACAAGACCTGTTTTAGAAAGCAGCCTCTGCTGAATGAACTAATTACTACGTAACTCTTGCTGTGAAGGTTAGAAGCGTCATAAGCTAGTGGGTTCCCTGGCTTCTTCCAACTCATGTAAAAACCTACTCGTTGGATGCTCAAAGGGCTGGAGAAAACTACAATAGCAGTAATTGCCTTTAAAGACAGTAAAATAACTTCATACGCAATATCAAGCAAGGGTGCACCCGTTTTATATTCATGTTGTAATAAAAGTCCTTACTATTTAAGACGTACTGACAGTGTTTAAAGGTGTGGCAGAGAGCAATGAAAATTGTCTCAGCGCCATAAAAAGGTAGATGGATTGATGTTGTTACTCTCTATCTATAGGAAAGTTGGGCACCTGTAAGCTCAATCGTGGTTATTGGCTGGGGAATGCCTTCTCTTCCGGTGGAAGTGCCTGCAAATACTTTCCAGGCATTGTGATCAGAAGTAGAATGCCTTGATGAGATTTGCATCAGAGAACACATCAACATGCAACAGAGCATGCTGTGAAATAATCATGGATAGTGTTTCTAATTGTTTCGAGCAAATAAGCATTTTAAAGTTTCCTCATGAGAGATTCAGCTCAACCAGAGCAGAGTAAACGCGGTGTTACACAGTCCAGTCATTTTGTCATGTTCAAGTACACTTAACTCACTGAATCACGCAGACCAGTTAATGTTCCGTTTTCACCATGATAAGTAGAGGTTTAGTAGAACAAGCCGGTTGAATAGATTGTGTGAGGCCTTTATTTCGATACCAAGTTTCCTGAGAAATCAACCTCCGACCATCGTCTCTCCTCCGCTCAGATTTGCGCAGCCAAAGAAGTGCCAACGAATGGCAGGACGCCCTCGAGGCCGCTTGGAGCGAAGCCCAGCGGAACCCCCTGCCCCTGGAAGTGTTTAAGGTCAGTATCGGCCACTCACACACTGAGACACAGGGCCCGCCTTCTGCACTCCGCCTCCTGTGCCTTCTTATTGGCTCCTCAAGTGTGACACTTCACAAGACCCCTTGTTGACCCCTAGCTGACCCCCTAGTTCCTCCTGCTCTGTGTGTGTAAAAAGGCTTTAACGCCTCGCCAAGTAAATACGGTGCGCGTCTTGGACACACAATGTTATCAGACGCTGCTTCGTTTATGATACACTGCTCTGGCACTTCAGATTCCGTCCATGCACATGCAAGCGTTGATGGTGTGTGTGTGTGTGTGTGCGCATGTGTTCAGTGATGAAGTGTCTTCATTCCCACTATTTGGGTGTGTACCTGTCACACAGATGAACGTGGCACGGCTGGACCTCTCATGTGCCTTAGTGGCAGCAGGTCTCAAGGAACAGAATTAGTTATTTTATTAGTTATTAGGTTCTAACACACGTCTGTCACAGACTGTTCATAGACTTGCATGAAGGCTGTTTGAGCCAAGTCATCCGAGCTGGCTGTTACAACAAACTAATAACGTTGTAACTACATAGGATAATCCAGGTGCTTGGAGTGGAACAACAAAATGGGTGACAGAGACAAAAGGGGTGCGATTCACTTTGTGATGTCATCATTTCAGGACCATGCAGACCTGACCAAACATGCATTCAGGACCGGCATGAAGCTGGAGATGGTGTCACCATGGGAACCACTCCTCATCTGCCCTGTATCTGTCACACAGGTAAGCAAATCATACCCAACTTTTCCAACCCAGGTCCTGTAATGTGTGTGCCGTATGAAGCCATGGTATTCTTTGTCCCATCACATGTTCCTTTTCTAGGTGTACAATGAGCACTACTTCCAGATCACGGTGGATGACCTCACTCCAGAGGCCACGCCCCGTTCCCTGGTCTGTCATGCTGAGTCTCTCGGCATCCTGCCCGTCCAGTGGTGTCTGAAGAACGGGATTGGTCTACAGCGGCCCAGGGGCTATCTGAGCCAGGACTTTGATTGGGCAGACTACCTAAAACAGAGTGGCACTGAGGCCGCCCCCGACGCATGCTTCCCCGACGTAAGACTCCTTCCATCCTTCCCTCTCTCCTTCATACACCCATCTGTCTCTCCTTCATCCATCCTTTCCCCTCTCTCTCCTTCCATCCTTCCCTCTCTCCTTCATACACCCATCTGTCTCTCCTTCATCCATCCTTTCCCCTCTCTCTCTCCTTCCATCCTTCCCTCTCTCCTTCATACACCCATCTGTCTCTCCTTCATCCATCCTTTCCCCTCTCTCTCTCCTTCCATCCTTCCTTCTCTCTCTCTCTCTTTCTCCCCATCCATCTCTACCTGTCTGTAATAATCCCCGTCTTTATAACTCTTAAATAAATGAGTATTGAGTAACATCACAGACACTGTGCACGTGTTCAATATTCCCCTTCCCTCTGTAGCAGACAGAGCATGGAGAGTCTGGGGGGAGACTCCTTTTCTGTAGAGGAGCTATACTATTGTCTGTGTTTTATCCCAACCCTGTGTGTGTGTGTGTGTGTCCGTGTAGAAGTGGGAGAGCCGAGGCTTCGCTAAAGACAAGTGGCTGGAGGCCGTAAACCCTATCAAGCCCTCCGAGGTGTGTGTGGCTCAGATTACACAGGTCAGAGGTCGCCTGCTGTGGCTCAAACTGGAAGGTGAGACGTGCTCCTCTGTGTGTGTGTGTGCGCGTGTGCGTGTGTGTGTGTGGTGACAGCTGTCTCATCTGATTCTCTTTTGTCTTTCTCCAGGTCTGCCTCTGTCTGTTTCTGAGTGCATTGTGGATGTCCAGTCCATGGACATATTTCCTGTAGGATGGTGTGAGGCCAACACTTACCCCTTGACCCCACCGCTAAAGCCTGCCAGTATGTATCCCATCATCTCTCTCACACACACACACAGACATAAACAGTGCACCTGGAAAACCCTATTATTTTCTGTCCCTTACAGGCCAGCAGCAGAAGAAGATTGCTGTTGTCCAGCCAGAGAAGCAGTAAGTTGGTTGAACCTTTAAAACTACAGAGAACCACTTCAATGTAAAACCCTCACTAGTCCAACAGGAATGCTATTCCACTCTGAAATCAAATCGATGTAATGCAAAGCCATTTCAGCCCCCACAGAAACGCATGCCATATACTTCAACCCAAAACCCTCAGGATAGAGAACACTCAAGTAGCCTTCCTCCAGAAACTGTAGCTAGCTGTATACTAGTAAATGTTTTATTTTCTTTCCTCCAGTGGACATTTGTTATATTGACAAATTCCATGTTTCACTGGTGACTGGGAAACACAGTTTTGAGGGATCAGTGTTATGGGCATTCAGAGACAAAATATGTTGCTTCCAGTACTTTGTCAACCTCTCTGGCTGAACCTCTCTTACCATATCCCTTTCCCAAGAGACTCTTCCATCAGTATCCCTCACTCTTTGCAATGTTGTTCAGCAGTGCTTTGGAAGGGGCATCGATCACACTGAGCAAAATTTGACAGGATCGTAAATAGCTGAATTATTCGATCGAATGATTGGACAGCTTGGCTGCTCTCTTGAGTGATTGATTGGTTCACTGATTGACTGACATGTTGTATGTGTGTAGGTTGGCTCCACCCCAACCGGCCGAAACAATCCCTCTCACCCCCTGCCAGCCCGTTGTCATGGATACAGGTAAACAATATTCATGATCCAAATAGAAGATTATTTAATTACAGCTATTAATGATAATGAAGAGTTAATGACGATAATGACTAATACGGATAGGGAATGACAATACTGTATGTATTGTGTGTGTGTGTGTTTCTCTGTGTGTTGCGTTCATTAGCCACACCTGTTTCTAGGCAGATAAATATTTATAAGAAAACAACAGGCGTCTATCTAACAGTTTCTCTTCACAATCACTGATTGGTACCTCACAGCTTGTCACAGAAAGAACATGTCGCTGACAAACCTCAAAGTTCTATCAAACCTGTACCAATGTCGCTTTCTAACAAATCTGCACACGTTAACCTGTACTAAACTTCCGTTAGCACATTCCTCTCACAATATTTCAAACACAGCCGCTCTTTCGTATATTTAGTGTGTGTCTGTGGGTACATGCATGCAAGCGTGTTTCAAGGAGCCAGACCGCATTAGTATTGTATCTACAAGAGAAACAAATCCTACAAAAAATCCACTCATTCGCTGAAGCGAATCTATGATCTGTCTAATTATTATTCATCTGGAGCTGTTTTAGGCGATTATCACCTCCGTACTGTTGCAGAGTTGTGAAATCAGCTCTTATGAAACCCACCCAAATTTAGCCGTTAGAGGTGACGGGTTTCTTCTTGGAGAACCTTTACGTGTTGTTTTGTACCAGTAAACAGTTACACGAATCAACTTCAACATATTACCTTTTCAGTCTTACTGACTTAAGAACCAAGAACAGGCCGGTCGGTTGCAGCGTTGAGAGACTCCCTTTATATGATCTAATTAATTTGAGGAAAACATATGGGATGACTTGATAGTAGTCTATGCTAACAGTCAGAGAGGTTCACGCTCCATTTGAGCTTACAAACAAAGCAGGTTAAATCAATAGGTAAACGCATTATACCAATCCTTCAAGTAGGAATAATAAAAGAGAAAAATACTTCGATCTGTTGCATGTGAAAATGTCTGTTAAACTAAATTAACCACGTACACAGTCTGTTTAGCTCTTTATGGCTGCAGTGGCGTTCTGACCGAACACACTACATGGCAGTATTTGGCATTGTTCCCGAGCACATGGTTATCCATCTCCGTCACGGGAGGAGACCGCTGAGGCGGACGGTCCAACAGCCGGGGCCCCAAATGTGGCTCCTCTGAAGCATGTGTGTCTTTCCCCCAAGGCTCGGCCAACGGGAGACACTGCTGCTCCAGGATCTACGTGAACCATCGCTGTTTCTCGGGGCCCTACCTCAACAAGGGCCGCATCGCCGAGCTGCCGCAGGCCGTGGGGCCGGGGAAATGCACCCTGGTCCTCAAGGAGGTAGGAGCCCTTTACTCGGTACACTCCCTCCGCTCAGGAGCCCCGCAAGGCTCCCCTACGTAGCAGGCCATCTGAGACTCGCTCAGGCTGACAAAATCGAAATCACTCAATCAGTCAAATGTGTTTCTAAAGCCCCTTTTTACATCAGCAGTTGTCACAGAGTGCTTTTACAGGACACCCCGTTGACCACGCAACAACAGAACTGAAGCACGGTGGCTAGGAAAAACTCTCTGGGGGGGGGGGGGTTAGGAAGAAACCTAGAGAGGAACCAGGCTCGGGGGTGACCAGATCTCTACTGGCTGGGCTGTAAAACAGGCGGTATTAACGGTAGACGGCCCACATACTGGTCTTGACCCATGGAAGATGATAATGACGTTAGGGAGGGTCCTTTCCAACGGCATTCAGACTTTGAAGCGATTCTGCCGTGTTGAAGATAAAGCCTTGTGACGTCCAAGGGGAAGGGCAGAGGGTGGTTGATCAGAGACGCTATCAGACCCTGGAGGAGGTCGGGGCGCATCCCTAATCAGTGGAATGGAGGGGGGAGATCTGGTTCACCACCTGCACTCGCTCAGCTTCAGCTTAATGTGAAGACCTGTCAGTCATTTCTGTTTACACGCACACACACACACAGTCACTCAGCAAAAAGTATTTAATTTCCCTAGAGACCCCCCATAGTGTGTGAGTGTGTGTTGGTGTGAATTTGTGCCCCCTTTTATTTGAGTGTTTTTGCAAGTTGGAAGCGACAGTTTCCAAGATGCGTGAGGTCAGAAATACATTCCGGATGAGTCATGTTCAATGGATGTATAATAGAGTGAGATACCCCAAGATTATTTTTAATTGAAAATCCTAATCCAATATAGACTGTATTATAGAACATTATTAATTGTATAATGATTGTTTCCGAGGGTATGTAATCCAACAGTTATCAACTGTACATCTTTATTTTGTTGTATAAATACAATCACTGCTAAAGAACATTTTATCATACGGTGTTTGTATATATTCATGTGTTTTGTTATTCTAATAATAAGAATCTAAGAACAACTAACTTGTATAAACACTGCATCTTATTTAATAATTCTAGAATAGTGCATTTATATATTTTTTAGGGGTTTGTGTAAAAACTAGAAATGCACACAAATACTTTACCAAATCAAAGCCTGTACCTTTCTGGGGTTATTTTAATCTCTCTGAGCTGTACTGAATATCAACGCCCGCCTTTTTAAAGGTCACTTTCTCTTCTGTCTTGTAGGACACGTAACATTGTTTGTATTCAATACAAAAATGTTACACTGAAACAATATACCAGAACAGGCAAGTGCTTAGTGCCTAAAAGTGCACCTCAAGTGCCTATCGTCGGCTGGAGCGCATATGTTATTGTTCAGCTTGTTTAGCTTTGTATCATTGCCTCCAGAAATGTCGGAAGAAACGTGACACAGTCTTAAGGAGAGCGTTGGTCAGTAGGGTGTTTCCGTGTCCTTGTCACAGCAGGAAGTGTTAAGGCGTTGACCCATAACTGCTCCCCTGTCCCCCCACGCAGGTACTGAGCATGCTCATCAATGCGGCCTACAAGCCTGGACGTGTCCTGAGGGAACTACAGGAAGTAGAGGACCCGCAGTGGGACTGCCATGAAGAGACCCTCAAAGCCAAGTGAGTCCCGCCTGGCCAGACCACTACTTAGACCCAGTCCGAGCAAGACAAGGCAGCCCAGAACAGTGTGCTTTCTGTGGGTCTTTCAGAGCCAGGAGGTCCTGTGGGAATGCTATCCTGGTAATACTATGATGCTGACCCTGTGGCTTCTCTCGCCCCGCTCAGATATAAAGGGAAGACTTATCGCTCCACCATCCGCATCGTGCGTCTGGCAGAGCAGATACCGGACTTCTGCCGGACGGTGTGCGCGAAGCTGCAGTGCTGTCCCAACCTCTTCAGTCCCGTCCAAGTCACGGACAAGTGTCCGGAGAACTGCTCCATACAGACCAAGACCAAATACAGTGAGTGTCTGGGGGGGGGGCCGAGGTGAAGGCGCGCGCGTGTTTTAACTGTGTGTTTCTGAAATACGGCCTCTAAGATGAACCTGTATGTTTGTAGGTTGGGGTGTGCGTGCACGAACAAATACAGTAATTTTCTTCAAGTGTGAGTTTGCTTGTCTGTTGGAACCCCCCCCCCCCAAAAAAACAACATAAACCGCTAAATTCACACACAGTGGTATTTTTTTCCGCTTGAAAGCCCTTTAAATAAAAAGCCAAGCGACTGATTGAGGATTGAACGTTGTCGTGTCCCCAGCTTATTACTACGGTAAGAAGAGGAAGCTGTCCAAGCCCTGCGGAGCGGAGGACGGTCTGGAGGCCACACCCACACGACGCAGGAAGAAGAGGAAAGCCATCTTCGTCCAGAAGAAACGCCGCTCGTCCGCCGTGGACTTAACCCCCGCCGGGTCACCGCAGGTCAGACAGAACCCCCCCTTAAAACCATTCTGGACCCTTTGGCCCGTGTTAGTTTGTTCTGCGTGAAGTTGAAGCTCTCGCCTCCCTCCTCTGGAGCGTCGTGGATCCACCCAGGCCTCTCCCCTTTCCTTCACCTCCCTCTTTTGGTTTAATTGATTGTCGAGCCCCGTGTAACACCGGGGAGGGGCCCGTAAGACATGACACAACGATGAACGCGCTGCATGGACAGTGGGCCTGTTCCGCTCACCCGTTGCCATCTACCTACAGGACAGCGACGAAGACGAGGAGGAGGATTACCGCATGATGCAGTCGGGCAGCGAGGAGGGCACCGGTTCCGAGCCCCGTGATGACCGCACCGACACCTCCTCCGTGGAGACGGCCGGCTCCCGACCACGGCGTGCCGCCAGGCTACGCAGGGCCACGCACACGGGCCTGGTCCCGGGCCCCGACAGCCGGAGGAGGAGCACCCGGTCCCTGTCGTACAACCAGGGCCACCGGTACCACCCCCCGAAGACGGAGGAGGTGCAGGTGAGAGGGGAGGAACACCACGCCCCCACAGAACCACGCCAAGCGCGTTGCTAGCGACCGGTTTGACCGGCTGTGGCCTGGTTTCGGGCGGTCCCCGGTGTAAACGAGTGTCTCTGCGACGCTCCTCCAGGTGGAGTGCGACAAGGAGGAGGATCGGCTGGTGTTGGAGAGGAACCCTCTTGAGTGGTCGGTGCAGGACGTGGTCACCTTCATCAACTCCACCGACTGTGCCGCCCTTGCCAACATCTTTCAGGAGCAGGTACTCCCCCTTTCCCTGAGCCCGCGCACACACACACACACACGTGCCACACACACACACACGCGCACGCACGCGGTTAGTCTCTGTCACAGATCTGATGCTCCTGGGTCCACTCAATGGTGGTGTTTAGCCAGTGATTGCTTCCCCCTCAAGCGCATAGGTGCTGGCGAGTACTTGCTGGTTTAGAAGGTAGTGTGATTAGGAGCAGAGTGGCTAAATGAGATTTGACCGTCTCTCCGAGCTTGCATGGAATCTCTGCGATAAGGCTCGTAGTCACTGCCACATTATTCTCGTGTCTGACTAATCTTTCCCAATACTGACCTCATAGCTAAAACACTTCTTGGTGAACATGGTGATAGTTGCTGTGTGGTCATTGACATTTTCTCCAGTGGCCTCCTACTCAACAGATCTCAGACCTCTGCCATGCATGGGAGGAACACACTTCGTTTCTCCTACGTACCAACATAGCAGTTGAAATGAAATGGTTCTGAACTTGTGAATAAATATTGTGTTGTCATTAGCAGTGACATTGCCATCCCCTCTCTCTCTCTCGCTCCCCTTGTCTCTCCTTCTCTCTCCTCCCTTCTCTCTCCTCCCTTCTCTCTCCTCCTCTCCTCCCTCCTCTCTCCTCCCTTCTCTCTCCTCTGGTCTCTGTAGGACATCGATGGCCAGGCGTTGTTGCTGCTGACACTGCCCACAGTACAGGAGTGCATGGAGCTGAAGCTGGGTCCTGCCATCAAACTCTGCCACCAGATAGAGCGGGTCAAAGTGGCGTTCTACGCCCAGTATGCCAACTGATCCTTGGCATCCACCTGGCACTTCCACCCGGGACGGTCTGAAAGGATCTGCTCAGTACTGAGGAAGAGGAGAGAAGATGGCTTGGCTTTTTTTATTGCCGGAAACCCGGATCACCTGAAGGGTTTGAGGAATTCTGGAATTGTGGACAATACAGACTGGGACACTTCTCCCTAGCTTTCTGAACAGGCCTTTAATTCTGATTAGAGAATCAGAGTGATAGTATGAGTCACAAAGTATGTCAGATAGTTAAAGTGACATCAGAGAAAGCAGGGTAGGAAATACCCACACATGACAACCGGCAAATGCTCTTCAAGATGCTGGTTCAGATTTCCTTAGTAACGTGTGGAAGGATCAGTCGACTGTGAATACTTAAGTTCTGTACATTTGAGTGATTCCATACGGGAATAGATATCTTTGAAGAAAATGATCATGGAAGTCATGGAACATTTTGTTATAATATATTTTTCATAATATCCTATTTCAGACTGATGACCCCAAAAGTGTTTTAGAAATGATCGAATGTTAATCGATATTTGTTCAATGTTTCTCTCTTCACGTTATATTTAAGAAAAAAAAAAAAAGTTAATATATTTGATTAACAAATTTGGTTATTAACCTACAATAATATATTTGCAATATTTATTGTTTTCCTTATTTAATAGTTAATATATCTCAATTGGAATAAGAAAAATATATTTAAAGAGAGTTATTGTAGGCTTTTGAAATGTCCATCAAATATCAAATATACATCTAAGGACACTGAGTTTTCCAGTCAATAATCATTTTGTCCTATTAAACCAATGTTTGCTTTAACTGTCTCGTTAACAGTTTGTAAATAGTCCTGAATTTAGCCAAAATCCTTTTCACTTAGCAATCATGTACCATATTTTGTATCTATGCAAAATTCAGGGCAGATATTTTTGATAACTGTTGATAAGAAAATAAATTTGTACTGATTTTGTAATGATGCCTATCTGGTCTTTATGGGGGGGGGGGGGGCAGCAATTTGTCAAGGTGTCGTGAATCGTGTAGAACCTCGGAGGAAGGTATTAAGTAATAACCTTTCTATTACTGACAACATTGTGTTGTTCATGCAGGCTGCAGCTTGTATTTCCAAGACAATGGAATGTACCTTAATGCAGTACAGGAGAACCAGAAGACAGGCATTAGATATGCAGCCGAGGCTATTTCACAGCAGTAAGACAAGTCTTGCTCCACCAATTTGATGTTACTGTACTGTTAAATTAATTCAATAGCGCACACCAACTCTGACATTTTCTATTGAGTCAGTCTGAAAAGCGCTTTTTTCCAACTGCCACGGTTGCCTGGCAACACAATTTCTAACGTCCACTTTGCATGATTTTCCTAGGCTGCAACTGAAAACATACCCGGATATGTTTGTATTGCGGAGAGGTATACAAGCATTTAACTTGCCTAAATTAAAATGTTTCTCACGCACAAGTGTCCATTTCAGATAATCTCTTCTGTAGGCATTTTATTATTTTCAATCCATATCTCCCTCAAATGGATTCAAATCATATTATGTTTTATTCCCTTCTTTTTCCCTTTCCTGTTTTGCATTTACCTACCTAGCAGGTAAGACACTGGTCCCAGGTCAGTTGATCCAGGTACAATCTTCTCACGCTACTGAATTCAGAGTGGCAGACATTTGTGTTGAGGCCCAGATCAGACCATACAGGCCTGGGAAATCAAGAGGAAGAAGCCTAAACACTGTGCGGTTAACCAGCGTTCTCTGTGTTCTCACACACACACTCACACACACACACACACTACTGCACTCCCATCTAGGCAGGCCCACATCTAGGTCATAACACCGCGACAATGGTGATGTTGAAGATAATGCGAAGACACTTCCATCTCTAGTCTGAGTTGCATCCTCCCTGTCTAAATGTATAAATGAAACCAGGGACCTCCCAGGTAGTGCAGCGGTCTAGGGTGCTTCGTTTGGTGCCATTAATCAAGGTCTAGTTCTGAGGGAGTTCCTGGTCGGATGGCCCTGCAGTGACTCCCTCAGGCAGGCTGTCCGCTGACTGTGTGTGCCCTCTTGTGTTGCCCTGAGAGAGCGGGTTTCAAATAGAAAACCTTTCGTTTTTAAGAGTCGGTTTTTCTTCAGTGAAACGCAGTCGTAATAAACGAGCTGAAGCAAGGACATTCTGGAGGGGAATGGACCTGGTCCATCCCAGGAGTTGTGCCGTGTAACTGAAGTAAACACTGGTTCGCATAATCTGTCTGTCTGTAAGCCTCATGTTAAACAAACACCTGAGGATCCAGTGGTTCAGGCGGATGGATGCGAAGTGTAACGGAGGCTGTGTCATCATTCACAAATGATTCACTTTAAGGTTTAGTTGCCTGTGTATAACATCACATCTCTGTGTACCAGCCAAACAATTTCCTCTCTATTCTTTATTATTCATAAGTCATCTGTAGTGCCCCTGGGACCAAATCACCATCTGCTGCTCGCCTATTTTCATATGCCTTTACAAAGTGAAGGATGCATCCGAAATGGGAAACACAGTGAGAGAGATTCATTGAGGGATACATTATGAATCTATGAGTCTGAAATATAATGAATTCACTGATGTTATCGTCGGATAGATGAAATGATAAACATTTAAATAAATTACGCCTTTGAAAAAAACTGATCAGTGATGCACAACGGGAGTGTTTGGGAGGGAGGGAAATGTGTGTGTGGGGGGGGGGGGGGGTGCTTGACCAGGGAAGGTAAAATCTAGATACCGATTAATTGGTTTGATTTGAATTTCATCACTTGTCGTTAGGGTCTCATACTCATTCACTTTCAATTAGGACGATTAAAGTAGAGGGAGTGGAAAGTGTTCAGCCAGGGATACCACAAAATGAAGGCATCATAGTAAAAAAGACACAATGTCTTTACAGTAGATTTTGTAACAGTGTGTTCTTCAGATTAATTCCACAATTCCTGCAAGAAGGGGGAATCGGAATTGTCAAATGTGTATTTAAATGTTCAAAATGTTGCATTTAATAATGCATATGGGTCTCTTAATCAGTTACAAATGCGTTCCTGTTTGCGCACCTATAGGAATCCTGGCGGTGGCCAATGTTATTGTAAGGAGTAGAAAAAATGACTTGTGACTTTTGTGAGGCAAAATACAACATCACTTTCTTCTGCTAAATATCAAACATGTATCCTTTGCTTTAAGAGTAAGCTGAGTCAGAACCATCTAACAGACAGTGGTCTAGGATGGACTCCAGAGATACCGAATAGGAGGAAAAGGAGGACTCCAGAGATACCGAATAGGAGGAAAAGGAGGACTCCAGAGATACCGAATAGGAGGAAAAGGAGGACTCCAGAGATACCGAATAGGAGGAAAAGGAGGACTCCAGAGATACCGAATAGGAGGAAAAGGAGGACTCCAGAGATACCGAATAGGAGGAAAAGGAG
>JACXGK010001503.1:0-68445 GCA_016801125.1 Novumbra hubbsi | reverse complement strand
CCCCTCTCTGTCTTTGTCTCTCTCCCCTCTCTGTCTTTGTCTCTCTCCCCTCTCTGTCTTTGTCTCTCTCCCCTCTCTGTCTTTGTCTCTCTCCCCTCTCTGTCTTTGTCTCTCTCCCCTCTCTGTCTATGTCTCTCTCCCCTTGTCTCTCCCCCCTCTCTGTCTTTGTCTCTCTCCCCTCTCTCTCTCTGTCTCGCTCTCCCCTCTCTCTCTTTGTCTCGCTCTCCCCTCTCTGTCTTTGTCTTTCGACCCCCATCCTCCCTATCTCAGTCCATGAGGAGTCAAAGCATGACTGTTCCTTAGTCTCCCATGACCTCCGTGGTTAAGAACTGGGGCAACCTCAGGGTTCAAAGGTCACTCCAATGGGGCTTTTTGGTGTTTAGCCTCTGACAGTAGAAAAAATACACAGAAACACACACACACACACAGACAGACATGTTTCTCCCCCACATGCCTAAACTAGGCCACCAGTACAGAGCAGGGCTGCATAACTTGGATAAATATCGAACAGCCACTTTTGACCAAATATTGCAAATATAGAAATGGTTAGTTAAGAAAACTGGGATATTTTATACTATATTATGTATGCTTGTAGGCACGGACATTGATGCCAAAAGTCTTAACATCCATGCCATTGTGTACGTGGGACAATATCGATTAAAATTCAATTAATAGCGCAGCCCTGGTCCAGAGAAGAAGAGGACGGGGGAAAAATACAAGGACAAAGAACAGAGAAGACAGATAGAGGAAGAGTAGAGACAGAAAGAATACACACACACACACAGATAAGACAGAAAACAGACAGAGGAAATAAAGCAAAAGAGAAAACAGACAAAACAAAATAGAAAGGAGGGATAGAGGAGAATGAGAGAGAGAGAAGAGGGGTATGGGAAAGATGAGAGTGAGGTTTCTGTGCAGGTACTGCTCTAAATCTAAGAAAGCCGCGTCTGGTTTCCGGTGCTTAACCATTAGGACACGAGAACAGAAGCCAGTCTGTCAGTGTGCTGTGTTCAAGCCGGGTGAATAGGTTCATACAGAGGGAAATGTATGTGATGTCGTTGGCCTTTCAAGGGGTTAAGTCAGCATATGAAAGGTCATCAGTGGGATCATTGCCAACAGGTAATGTGGATGCTTTAAAGGTTCCCATACACCGAGTGTAAAAAAAGAAATAATAATAAATACATTTTAAAAAACCTTGTGTTCTTAGGGTGGTTAAGGGGTCTAGGCACTGCCTGCGGTGCACACATCCTGCTGCAGCATTGGTTCTGAATATGTCCAACTGCCCTTCCAGCAGACAAACACTCAGTGGGTCCTCTATAAGATCTGTTGTACCGCCACGGGCTATTCCCCTTAACGTACTTAGTCATCCAAATCGCTGTTGTTCGTCTAGTCCCTGGCGCCCTTCAACACGAAGTCCTGAAGCAGAACATTTTACTAAGAGTAATGAATGGATATTTTCGGGACGTGTTCAGGTCACTTAGTTTGGGAACAGGGGACTGTTTGGGAACAGGGGACTGTTTGGGAACAGGGGACTGTTAGGGAACAGGGGACTGTTAGGGAACAGGGGACTGTTTGGGAACAGGGGACTGTTTGGGAACAGGGGACTGTTTGGGAACAGGGGACTGTTAGGGAACAGGGGACTGTTTGGGAACAGGGGACTGTTTGGGAACAGGAGACTGTTTCGTACTAACGCAACAAGTGTGATCGCTGAAAATCCTGTATGTTTCGTGAAGCAATTTAAAACAGAATTTGTGTGGAAGTAGTCTAGTTCTGGCTTCATGCCCCATCCACCCACATACAGCATGTGACCATACAACCAACTCCCATACAAACAACTCAATGTTCCCGTGTATGGGTCTTTAAAGTGTATGTGTGCGCACATATTTTGTGTGTCAGATGAGTGCCTGTGAGAAGGCTTGCCTACCTGGCTGCCACCCTGACTGTCTGTCTTTCTATGTGAGTGTGCATGTCTGTGTGTGGGAGTGTGTGGGAGTGTGTGTGCCTAACGCCAATTGAACCGACGAGCTAATAAAGCGATGGCAGGAGTGACGCATTGTCTCACCAGCTTCCTTCTTGACATAGAAAAACGTGTCAGCCAGACACACCGCACACCAGTGTGTCTGGCTGAAACTCATTATCTCTGTCTCTCGAACAACATGCTCCATTCTGACTGGAATTAGGATGTGATCTTCTTACAGTTCAAACCTACAGCTTTTTTCAAGAGAGAAAATGACACATGCTTTGTTTTTAACAATTTCGGGGTAAACGGTTAAAGGGGAAGTTCAACATGAGTACAGTTGTTTTGCTTTTCACTTCTCTTAGGAGTGTGGCGGTCCCACTAGAGAGGACAGGGAAAGCTAGAAAGATACTGGAAACCAATTGGATTTGAACCAAAGCTCACACCGGTACGTGTTTACCAGAGGCAGTAACAGAGACTGTTAGACCTCCCCCCAGCCCACTTTCAAGAAAACCCAACCATGGATAATACCGACCCATAGACTCTCCTTCACGTCTTACGTGAAGTTGGGAAACACCACATATCCCCTTTAATTGTATCGACTGGAAGATTTCAATGCAGGGGGGCATTCCTGAGGTTTTAACTAGGCTCTGTCATCGACTATATATGGGTGGACCAAAAATGTACAACGGGAACAAGTGAAACATTCAGCACTGCAGCTACTGAAGGTAAAGTAATGGCCCATGATTCTCGGCATGACTAACTGCCCCCTGTGCGTATTTCTATGTGTAATAAGGAGAGAAACCCACGTCTACTGAGACCGGGGGGGCCCAGACCCAGAGCACACCATTATTTACACCTACCTCGGCCGAAACATCAACACCACAGGTAACTTCAACCGAATGACCTGAGAGAAAACGCCAGAACGTCATCAAAAAGCAGTTACCTGATGCCACGTTAACCTAGAGAAGGGCCTTTAAACAAGCGGGTTCTAGAGCTCAGTTCGCACACAAACCTAGACCCTACAGCATCCGAGGAAACGGAAAGACCCAAGCAAGGAATGTCAAGCTGACACGCTGGAAGGATGGCCTTGCTATATAAAGAGTGGGCCAGAGGCAAACCTGGCTCTCGAGGAAAAACTGTCCATTTCCACACTACTACCGAGCTGCACTTCATAATCTCCTGTCAAACGTATGACCACATTAGAGAAATATATTTAAAGGGCCACAGGGTCAAATCCTGCCTCTTCCTATACTGAACAAGACCAGAATAGTATTAGCTTGTTACGGGAGGAAGGGTGTGATAGATAGTGCTTCTATAGTGTCTAAAGCGAGGATGAGGAGATTACAAGTCAATACGAACAGATAGATGGACCGGCGAGAAAGTGACAAACAACTTTCAACTGCAGATGTCTAGCTGTCATTGTTGCTTGCATTTCTTAAAAGTAGACCCTTTGACAGATGAAAATTTGAAATCAAATGAAACCTTAACCGACTGTTTGCCCAATTAATTAGAATTTGTTGCAACTGGTGCAGCACAAAGAACAGTGTAAACTTAACCAGTTAACTTACTTCCCTCATCACCCTTCCTGTATCAGTTTGCACACTGCTACCACACATAACATAACTGTAAACATAATATTTGAAATACATGTCCATCTAAGTTGCTCGTGAAGAAAAGCCTGTGTAAAATGGCTAGTTGTTAGGAGGTTCACCGGGAGAGGATTTCAATTGATTCCAGCACTTGCTCTGAGCCCACTGGCTTTGGTGAGGCGACTGTAACAACCCTGCATGGGCCACCGTTCCTGGCCTCCACGTGGGGCACGCAAACAGTGGAGCAGACAATCATCCACTACACGTGTAATGCTCACCTTCTATTTAGGATTATTTTTCTCATTTGCGTTGGTTTTATTTGATCATACTTCATGTACCACATGTTCCTGAATGCGCCTTGTTGGACTCCCCCCCCACCCATGTCTCTCAACATCTGGAGCGGTGATTCAACTTTGACCCCCGCGCAAGATTACGGCCCATCAAGCCAAAAAAAGAAAAAAAACGATGTCTCCTTTATGTTTGACTGATTGCTCTGCAACCGGGCACCTGTAGGGAGGGGGGAATAAAAAGTGCTCACACAACATTAATACACATTCCACAACCCTGTTGACTCCAAATACAGAAAGCGATTGAAGTGCCTCCCAGCCCCGACGTCAGACTCAATGCACCCTACTGTTCCTACTACACCTCTGTGTCCTGTTTTAAAGAGGGACTTGCAAGGTGTGGCTGGGTGAAGTGGTGGTGCACAAGCTTATTGTGTGTGTGAATGAATCAACAGTGGCTATTTCCAGGCATGTAGCTGTGTCCAGAGAAGTGTGCTCATTTCCTTTCGCCCTGCTCCCTCCCTCATGTTTCCTCCCTCCTTCTCGCTCTCTCTTTCTCCATTCGTTTTTACCTCAACCCATCCCTAGGGAAAGTGAAACCTCATTCACCATGCTCTGACAACCAATGACAGTCGCCGTTGGCACAACAAGGGAGGGGCTAAGACACCACTAATCATAGCTGGAGAATGGCATCCGTTACTAACTGTCAGACTATTGTATGCAGCTTGTAGGCTACAATATAATGGAGACGATAAGGAATTAGTGGTGTTGTATACTGTGGGCAAAAAAGGAAAATGTTTTCTCCACACTGGCAATGAACGAGTTCCAGTGAACAGAGCCTGGCAACCGGCTAAAGACACCTTGGGCGTGGGTCCTTCCTGGGGCGGTCCTGGATGATTCCTCCAAAAACATGGAAAAATAGTCCGGGGGTTGATGTTCATTTTGGCAGATACTTTAGACTTTTAGGTTATTAATAGTCCACTGACATTTAAAACAACAGCTCCACTCTAGTTGAAAAAGGTAAACTTGATGGACCCCACATTCAAACCTACATATTCAGTGAAAATGCTATTATCACAGTATTTTAATAATGTTTAAATCCTTGCTTAAATTGTTTTTTGATAACCCATTGTTCAGTTTGATCCCTACCTGTCAAAGCTCAGATGGACGGAAAAAGAGGGGGACATCACATTTAGAGCAACTCAACCAAGGTCTGCGGTGTGTTCATTAAGAGACATTGTACCAAATACCAGTTGGACACTCTTCCAAATAAAAGCAGAAAAAAAACATGTTTCTTAACGTTCTGGGAGGCCGAGTATGTCCTGCTTTTGCATCAACAGGCCATGGTATCCCCATCAACAGCAATGTCATTGTGGCTGTGAAGACACTTCCTTGAGTGACAGTGAGAGGGAGTGGCTGAAAGAGGACAGAGATGGGATGCACGGACAATGGGGGAGGGGGCGGACAATTCAGATCCAAGTGGGCTGGGCTGACTAAACGACATCAGGCAAGCATGCCTGACAAGCCCTGTAGGTAGGAAGGATAGTACACCGTTTGGCCCTCCGTCAACCGCTCCAAGAACATCGCTGGCATGAAAGACCAATCAATGGTCTAACAGAGATTTTTATAGACAAGCGAGAGGGAAAGCTTTGAGAGAGACATAGGCAAAATACAGAAAGGCAAAAGGAGAGAGTCACACCTACCAGGTTCAAGATGGGGGAATGGGGGTGAGGCAAAATGACAGACAAGAGAATGAGAAGCCACCAAACAAAAATGTAAAATGAGGGACAGAGATCTAAGGAGGGAGAAATACACTGTAAGACACCCACACGAAAAACAAGTGTGGGAAACCAGTGAGGATGAACAGCTGATTGGTTCCCACCCAGTGGCAACAGCTAGAAGTCAGCTGGTGACTGTAGCAGTCTGCTGGCTGGCTTCTCCATAGTAACAGCAACAGCCTGTAGTCCCTTCCCCCAGAGCACACAAAGTAAACACATAGCGATGCAAATGACTCCGTCATTATCATCATTGTGTATTTGACCATCTTATTTGATGTGTACCCTTTCCGTATTCCAGGTGCCCCTGCGATTGCCCAGAATTTACTTAAACGAAACGAGCCATTATCTAGCGCTGCTTTGTTTGAAGCCATAAATATACACACACAATTATGTGTTTCGGTTTTTATGTGCATGGTCCCTGACAAACGTAGGACCGCGGTAGTGAATGGGGAAAGAACCAACACGCATTAAAGAAGCATTCGAAAAAACGTTTACATTTTGAACCAGTAGTCATTGCTCGCGAGTAAAAATGGATCCCTGTTTCTGGCATACTACGTCGTCCAGGTCATAGGATTCCATGTAACCGTTAGAAACCAGTGCACCTTAGCCAGTCAGAGGACAATATGTCAATGAAAAAGCAAATTCATCGAACGGTTTGTTTAGAGCCAGCAGCGCACGTGACACGATCGGAAAAACGTAGACTCTCTCCCTCAACAGTCACACTAATGACACAAAAACGTCAAATAGCCAGATCGAGGTGATTAAGTCTAAAAAAACATTAATTTGTTTCAGCGTCTCAAACTGTTACTTTTCTGCCCGAACCTGGTCTCAATCCAAACATAAGACACACACCTTATACAATTTGGACTACGTAGCTTTGGCCAAGAATAAACTATATGAGACGAGAAGTACTCCACCCTATCTCTGTCGAGGCTCTTGCGTTTTAAGCTGATTATAAATAGTTAGCTAGCCACGCAGATGTGTGCTAATCACAGCCCCCAGTACTGTTGAACTTCCTAGCCATAACATATGTTGTTGTTTTTGGTTAAAAAAAAAAAAACTAAATCATTTTCACTGAAACATAACATACCGAAAATATCAAGGTCTATAAAACCTTACACATATGTATTTGACTTCCAAGCAGTATATTAATGAATTATGTTTATCATGCAATGAACTGCATATATATATTTTGCCTACAATACTTTAATCTACTTCACATAGTTTCAGGCACGTAACTTATTTTTAAAACCTATACAAAGCTGGTTTACTAGAATAAAATATTCATTTGATATGCTTTGCATATATTACCATCATCTGTTTATTTCAAATCTGCAATGTACTTAAAATTAAGTTCCACTTTCATGTTCTCGTAGAAACTGATTGCCAGTTGTACTGTAGATACACAGAGACCATCTGATATCAGAACGACAATGTCTGATATCCAGGGGAGATAAGTGACATTATACCAACTATCAGTTTGTGTATTAGTGGGAAAACATCTTTGCGTGTTTTGATTCTTATGTTCTGCTGTTGTCTAACCACTGAACAGATAAAGAGGCCATTTACCAGACAGGATAACATAGACACACAGACAGTGTCTTTCAAACAGACAAACACTCATGCAGGATGCGTCAGCTTTCTCGTCTACCTTCAGGGCACAGGGCCAAATGTGGAATCAATTTGCACTCTCTCTCCCGCGGTCAGGTTACACACAGAGGCTCTCAGGTTGCTTGGTGCAGTGTCAAGAGCTGCAACGAGCGCACGTGTGCACTCAAAACACACATACACACACACAGGGTTACCAATGGGAGTGCAGTAGTCCCCAAAAGAACATACCCCACCGAAATAGACCCAGAACTGTTAAAGGTTTAAGATGACTTAGCAGCCATCATGGCTGGCTCAGCTGTAACAATACCATATGTTTTGAATTATACTACACCACCTCTTGTACGGTCTAGCCTAGAGCATCAGTATAACCACGCTGTGTGTCATTGGTAAAGCGCTTGTGTGTATGGCACACACACATGCACGCACACACACACACACACACACCTGTTAAGGAACAAAGAGCACACTGATTATTGAGCTATCCAATCAACACCCGACATGTGCACACGCTTAGTGTCTTGTGTTGAAAACCCAAGGCTAGGAATCAGAGTAAGCTAGGTCTGGTGTTAAAGGCCCAGTGCAGTCTAAAACCTGAATTCACTATATACACTGGATGAAATCTCCACACTAAGTTCAAAACCCTGAAATCACGATAATGCTCTTTTGTGGAAGAGCTGTTCAAAAATTATATTTTTTGGCCGGGATGGTATTTTAGGCCAATCGCAAGGCTGATTTGATAATAACAAACAAATTAAAACAGGGCCCACTCTAGTCCATCCAATGAGGTCAGCCCTTCTTCAAATTGGTTTGTTGGGAGAGTTGTGTTGAGTGTGAAGAATATTTGTATTTATAATTTTCAAATTTGCCAAACAAGTCATCATCATTGGAACCACAGCACTGGAACCACAGCACTCCTCTTTCATAGGCAGATGGACAGACACTACAACCCCGAAGTTCCCCGAGCCCTTGTGACTACCCTGACTGGAAGTGTCCCTCTGCCTATGAAAGCCCCCACACGGCATCCTGACCATCCATCTCCAGCGTCCCAGAATATTCAAGAATGCCAGCTTGCCCCTGAAGGATATACACCAACCCGGCCTACAACATTCAAATGCCATACTAAGTCTCTGAATAGAGCACCGAAGTAGTGAGCCAGTCCACCACTGTAGGACGTATGCATGTTCACAACTTTACACAGTCTCTGGCTGGCTAATCCTCAGTTCCCGAGGGCCTGCTCTTCACCTTGAACTGTCGGATTCTCGTAACCACCACATGGGATTGGTTAGCGTCTCAAGGACAACATTTGAAAAATCCTCCCTAAAGAGGCATAAGAGAAACAGCATCCTACCAGTCGGCAGCTAAACGTCAACAGTGAAACAGTAACCCACACCTTCCTGTGGGTACGGACTTAGTGTCAGCCTTCCTGCCCTGAACCTTAACCACGAGTGGGAGAAGTAGAAAACTGGTCCCAGATCAGATTCTAGGGCCAACGTCAGCCTACTCCAATTAGGCTTCAGAGGAATCAGAAGAAGGGTTGTTTGATCTAAATTCCAGGTTACCATCCCACTCATAACCACATACAAGCCCCCACGCTCCCTCTGAAATGACAACTGCTGTGTCGAGTGAATGAGTGACAGACACACGCACCTTAAATTACAGGGCAGAAAGGGGCTGGGGGTTCAGTTTTATATTAAGGTCACCTTTCAAATGCCCCGTGTGCTAACAAGTGTATCCTTTGGTCAAACATTACCCCCAGGCAAAACAAAGTTGCTCATCTTCAAGAAATTAGTACCGCGTCTGTCTCAAAAAAGAGCGACGTGGTGCGCGACCAGTTGCCTCACTCACATCCGGCGTGCATACTTCACTACACACTCCAATTGCCCATCCTAGTTACATTTGTCTTCATTTTGGAATTTCCAACAGTAGATATCAGGGTATAGAAATAGAGGGGCGAATGTGAAGTGTAGCCAGGTTAGCACACACAACCCTCCATTCCTCGCGTTGTACTAACGGGCATTCGCCCCTCTTTATGTGCTGAAAGCACAAGTGCTCTGAAAAGGGTCACTTCCGCCCTACTTTCCCAATTTCCAGGAATGGGCCGGTTGCAGAGGGATGCATCTGTTCCCTACATACCTCAAGCGACAAGACCATGTCATCAAATGGCACACGATTCACTAAATTGACCCTTGCTAAAAGTAGGGCACTTCAAAAGGACCATCAAGCCATTTGGGGCACAACCACACAAAATGTTGCAATCAATCCTAAGGTCTGAAAGAAGCTTTATGAATATATCTTACCTTTGGTGTGTCTCTCTCTTCTGCTGAGCAACCAGCAAACCAATGACGGTCAAACTTAATTTTCCTGAAGAAAGAAAAGAAAACAGGAGGGTAAAATAAATATTTCTCAGCAAGAAATATTTGATTTAATAAGTGTACACAAAAATGCCCTTACTCAGTGAGAAATAGGAGCTATTGATCAATAGTGCTTGGTCTCATAGTGCTGTGAAGAAATCAGACAAACTACGGCACAGACAGACACACAGCCACACACACACAGAGATCACGTTCAAAGGGATTAGCTTTTGAGCATTTCAGAATGTGAAGCATGTTTTGAAACATTTGCACACAGAGCTGAGCAACTGCACAAATCAGTGAATTTGGGGGAGAGCTGCTGTTTAATTGGTACTAGGACTGTTTTGTCTGTAAATATTTTTTGTTTGGATCAAGTAAATGCGACATCTGTAAATATGTTCCTGTTTGTTTAAGAGCATTTAACTGTGTACATGATGTTTGTAAATATTTCAAAATTGTAAATTTTGAAATATAAATAAGATGTGACTGAATGTGTGAAATCAGCAAATTTGACACATGCACTGTGGTATGGTAGCTTATGTGACAAACACTACAAATAATGTCCATCTCCCTGCCCCAGACTAAGTCACGTTATAAGTCACAGGCTCAATGCAAGGATAATCAAAACCGGACTTTCAACCTTACAGGATTCACTAATCTCAAACACCAGCGTTGTTCTCCGTGTGGATGAATTGCAATGAATTAGTCATTCATTCAGTCATCTCAGAGTCATTCTTTCCCTCAATGTACATGTAGGCCTGACACAACAATCATTTATTCAAAACCATTGATTCAAAACAAAGTTCGATGCATATTTCTACCAGACCTTCGGCACATTTGGGTAGGAAGTGTGTGGAAATGAAACTACCGTCTGTTTGTTATATGCAACAGGAATCAAAACAATCCTAACGATCGACCAACAGGATATGGGAACAACACCGACTGGTCTTATGGTGAATATGCCTGAGGTAAATTATGGCGGCCTCTTGGAGTACACCCAGTTGCCTGAGCCATTTCAGCGGGCACAGACGTTAGTCATTCATTCAGTCACCTCCGAGTCATTCTTTCCCTCAATGAATACTAGTAGGCCTCGTCCCAATAAAGTGGTATTCTGCATGCCTGATCAGGTAAACAACTGTCCAAAATCCAATCTAGCCTGAGCCAGCAACACAATATCACAAACCAAAAGTTAACTAGCCAGTAGCCTGGTAACTGCACCACTAAATACAAAGTTCCTTCAATAAGCTAGCTAAATTTAAAACATTATGTTGTCACAATTCACTTTTCATTAACTGCCATTCCAAGACAACTCAGCTGTCCTGCGACAACATTACAGAGTAGTAATTAGTGCTTGGGTGCACAAGACCAGTGGGGGAGAAGTGTTCTGGGAGATTAATGTTTGGTAGATGAAACTAATAAAGTGGATGTCTATCGTTATGAACAGGTTATTTGCTTTATGAGGGCAAAGTTTGATGCATTGTTCCACCAGACCTTCGGCACATTTGGGTAGGAAGTGTGTGGGAACGAAACAACCGTCTGTTCGTTATATATACACCACAGGATTCAAAACAATCCTAACGATCGACCAATATGATGTGTGAACAACATCGACGGGTCTTCTGGTGAATAAATCACGGCGGCCTCTTGGAGTACACCCACTCACTGTCTGCAAGGGGACACGCACTTGCCTGAGCCATTTCAGCTGGCCTCAGCTGTTCCTGTGTAGAACAACTGTGCAGACCGACTGTCCTCACCAAAGCATGTGGCTCGCTTTGTGAAAACACGAGAAGAGTGGTATTTCATGGTGTGTGTGTGTGTGTTGTTTGCGTGTGACCCAACAAACACCTTCTGGGTTAGCTTCCATTTCTGATACTGTCACTCAGGCTCGGCTCAACTTGCAGTGAGTAATTAAGTGCCCTCTGCGTGATATCTGCCTTCCCATAATGTGCTTCGGTAAACACAGCGACATTGACTGAGTAGCTGAGGTGACATGTAGGTATGCACAGCTGCAGTCGCAGCAGTGACTCCCAGAAGCAGTAAGCGCAAAGGAAGTAAACAAAATAGTCAGTCAATGACCGCCACTACCGAAACCATAACCTAATCTCTACATGACCGCATGGTATGCTACTCCAGTGCATCATGTATGTAACAGACAGGAACCCACATATATTCTATCAACAAGACTGTTAAACGATTATCAAATATCACATTTTCGTGCAGAAATGAAGACATTTAGAATAAAATAAAAATAGCTAGCTACACTGTGTTGTATGCATTTGGAATAAATCGGATTGAGATGGGGAAAAACAAAGTGGTACCAAATAGTAACCACGAAACTACAATACATACATGTGTTAGATGTATTGTTGGAGCCCTAGTATTGACTAGTATGCACTCAGCCTAGATCCCACAAACACTTGTTCATACAGAAAATGTACATGTATTTTGGCTCTGTACACTCACTTCACACCTGCCACACATGTACTGCTACATGTACTGCTACTGTACTCTATTTGAGATTGTGTTTTTTTTTTTTTTTTAAACTACAAAAGTTTCACATTTTCTAATGTATATTTGGTATTCCCCTTGGCCAGTATTTTTCCCAGATAACAATGAAGACCTCTGCCAAAGTCTAGAGGTTGCAGTAGGCTACTATGCCCCATCTAAAATAAGTACATAGAGAACACTGCCCCATATTTTGGACTGTATATTGAAGTCACCATGGGATACCGCTGGATCCTTCTCCCGCCTAAACTTCCTGCTCCGGCCACAACCCCGCAGTGCGCTCAGTTCCTGTCTGAGCATAAAGCAGGAAGTTGGAAAAGGGGCACTTTGTAGTAGTGATGATGTCAGAGGATAAGAAAGACTTGCATTGTTACAAAAAGAAAAAAGAGAGATGAATTAGGTTACTGGGACCGTTAGTAATGTGCATAATAAAAAATGAACGCCACAAGAGGCGAAGAGGTTTTTGTGGGTCTGACCACCACACAGGCCAGAAGAACACTGTCTCATTACACATACTGCTGGTTGGCTAAGGTCATTGTCTGTCATCCTGATCCTGTGAAGTGGCATAGGATGGTCCTGTTAAAATTCAGGAGGGCACCTGGATATGAGGGAACTGACAACACAAGTCATTATGACCATACACCACCACAGGAATGGCGTGTAATCATCAAAATCGGGAAAAGTTGCACTGATTGGGTCAGCTAGCAATTTTTCCCCAACTGACTAACTGACTGGGGACCATTTTCCCCCACGGGCCATTTCAGGTAGAACAGTGTTTTGCCTGTTTAGTACAACCAGTCTGACAGTGATAATATGATGCAATGTATATTTTCTCTGACGCAGGAAGCTGCATACTAGGAGGCCATTGACTTTCATGTCTTATGTTCCTTGTTTAGTTGATGTAAAAAATATAAATAAAGCACCCCATTCTGTTTACTACATGGCTTTTAATGAAACGCAGTTTGAAACAGACCAGCATTTCAGAAGTGCATTTTCATTGCTCTGGGGTCCGGCCATCGTTTCTGCGAAAGCCCAATTGATTTAGATCAAATGCAGTCTTCATCTTTTCTTGAAACAAGACCTTCTCTGTGATCCTGTTCAATAAGCTAGGCGGTTAATGGACATCTTCAAAGTCAAAACTTAGTATGGAACCAGTATTCGTAGGTAGGAGTAACAGAGGCCTTGTCCAAAAACAAGAAAAAAAGCATTTTACAGACAATACATTAACCTTAACCAGTCTATATACAAGCCATAATCCTTAGCTAGCTCCCACTGTACATTGTATGTAAAGTGATTAAATTGCCTAAGGATGCAGCCATATTTCATTCAAACTCACTATCTTTCACAATTTATATTTATATTTTTTTTTAAATAGTTAGGTTCCCATAGAATCTTAATTGAAATCTGTGTGAAATAGGAAGAAGTCCCAGGACGAGGCCAGCATTCCATTACCAGGGAGGTCTTTTATTCATCACAAGGAATCTCCATGGTCAGGTCCCGGAGGGCTCCCATACACATGGTGGGACACACAGGATATGAAGCGACAGGAATTTTCCCACAATGACCACGGGATCGAATAGAATCTTCGTACTACCCCTAACTAATGCTAAGTTTTAAGCGACAATGCCAACACAGATGTTTTCTCCCATGCAGATAACTTTTCGGAGAGCCTTTCTACTGAGAGTTGTGAGTGTTGATGCTAAACTAAAACCGCTAGTGTGGATAGGTTTCCAGAGGGGTGACACTTAGGACTTGAACTGAAGAGAATCAATTATGTCTGCATCACTCAAAGCAGCTGCTTTGTTAGAAGATGTTAAAGTTCCCTGTTAGCCATTGTTATGTAAATGAAAGCCAACAACTGTCTGATGCCTGGCTTGGACCCCAGGTGAGAACAGGCCAGACGGGCCGTGGCCCACTGGGACAAGGGTGCTGGCCCGCATTGGGGGAGATAGAAAAGTAATTGGGGTAAATGCTGTACGGCAGGGGTTCCCCAAACCATGTATTTTTTGTTTTATCCCTAAACTAGACCAAATGATTTAGTTAGTCAAGAATTTTTTTAAATGTTGACCAATTGAGTGTGTCAATTTAGGGTTACAATAAAAATAAAAACCTGGGAATACCAATCATGCTGTATGGCACTGTGCCACCTGAGAACACATTCATTTCAATACAAATTGCCATTGGAACGTCTGCAAATGCCTTCAAAGGCCCGTTCCAGGGGTGAGGAACCTCTCATTGCATATTCACATTAACATTGCAGTCAATGAATGCATGTTTACACAATCACAGTTTTATTTTTATTTTGAGACGTGTTGCCAGATTTGCATTAGTGATACATTTATTATAAAATATCCTAAAATATTCCAGGTGAGGTGGGAACATTCCAACAGCTACTCCCTGCAGATATTGATGTGTGATGGCGATGTTTTCTCTCTGTGTATTGGAGTGGTATGAGCAGTGAGATGTATGAGTCGTTGCTGGTTCTGATGTCCTTGTAATATGACATCAAAAGCTAAAGTTATTTGGGATTCTGCTACTTGAAAGTACTTTATAGAAACAGGCCTAGACCCACTCACTCTATAAATAGTAGCAACAGGTTTGTGTTGGCTAACCTTGGACATGTGAGCAGATCGCTGATTTCAAAGATAAACTATGACGGCCTCCAAACTCAGCGGCTCAACTGAAGTCAGACATCACTACGTTACTTTCCAGTCTGGCACGTGAGTGTTTAAAACCGGATCGCCGCACCACAAAACCACAGACCAGGCCGAAGCCAACAGATTAGAGTGAGTCAAGGAGTTGGATTCAGAGGGGCAACGTTTTTGTGAATGAGAGGGTCTTTGTGAGGGTGAGCAACACAAACAAACCATGAGCTCGGGTTCAGACACACAGTGAGAGTGAGAAAGGTATCATTGTGGGCCTCCTATGTGACTAAAGCCACAGGTTTTGGTATGAGTCATGTCACAATTGCTCCTGTTTTGGAGAGACACTTAAAACTGGTCGATTAAAAGAAACCACTTGGCTAGCCGTTGCAACAGTTTCAATGGACATTCTTGGATTCGTATTAAAAACCCTATGACATGGTTTCGAATAATGGAACAGCACTCAAGGAGTTCTTAACATTCAGAAATTGACCAATGTGACTGCCTTTTACTGGGATTACAGGGTCAAATTAGCTGGAATAGGCTAAACAACTTGAGAAAAATGGCTAAGGATGACCTCATTGTTTCCAAAAACAAATTTCTAGGGGGCATCTGTAACACTAACAGCTGCACGATGCTGTCAAACTGACAGTCCTGCCACCATCGTGCGTGCAGCTTGGTAGCTGAAGGTTGATGAAAGGTTAGCCAATAACCAGATTAGGTGGCCAATAATGTGAGTTAAACCTCTGCTATTAGCCAGCTGGCAGGAAGATGGCATGAAGATGGCATGAAGACAGCAGGGAGATGGCATGAAGACGGCAGGGAGATGCAGGGTGCAAACCAAACACTATGCAAACATTCTCTTCATAGATTAAACAATGGTGGAAGCTCCCTCAAGCAATTGTGTCCACACAGAGGCAATCTCTTGATGTTACCCTGGTCTGCTTAAAGACAATAATGAGCGTCGTTCAGTTAGCTCTAGGCCTGCATTTGGTGACACAACCTGTCCTGTGTAGATTGCCAGTGGTCCGAAATGTTCTTGATCTTTTTTAATTATCTGTAAGACAGTGAAATGAAATCTTTATGGAAGGCTGTTACTATCCAATGATGTTCTAATCATTTACACCTCTTTTGGTGCACCTGATTTAAATGTATTAAATCAGGTGTGAGATTTTTGGTTGGAATTTAGCTCAAACATCAATGTCTTTGAATATGTAGAAGAAGAAAAAAAGCTGTGAAAACTGTGAAAAACAAAAAGTAATTGGATGTCACAATATCTAAAAAGTGAAAGCTACTCTTCGAGAAAGTGAAGAGATTAATGGTAATGGGTCAAATATAGCAAAAAATAAAAATTAAGAGACCTCTGCAAAATTATCTTAAATTATAATCTCTACATGTATGACAGCCATTCCATTCCAGTGTCTGTTGAATTCCAACACAGGCACACCTGATTCTACTGAATGAGATACTGATTAGGTGATCACCTGAGCCAAACCTTATTTAACAAGGAAGACTTCTAAAAAACACTGCTGTGGTCATCGATATCCTCTTGCAATACGACCAGCTAGATCGCAAAAACAGTGATAGTAGTACCTCAAAAGTAATTGAAGTCAGAAAAGAACTATTGACCATGCCAAAAGGTCTTTACTGACAGGGACACATCGAGAGTCAGGGTGCTTCCATCCTTAAAATTTAAAGAACAGCGGTTCAAAACAACAAGGTCAAGCAGCAGACAACAAAGCTACAGATCGGCAGAGGGCAAAAACAACTCTCCACTGACCGGGATGACCACCAACTCATTTGAATGTCACTCAACAACTGTAGGATGACATCAAGTGACCTACAGCAAGATTTGCAAATGACAGCTGGGGTGAAGTGCATGGTGAGGACGTTTCGAAACAAGCTCCAAGGGGCAGGGCTGAAGTCGTGCAAAGCTACAAAAAAAGAAGCCCTTCATCTGAGAAGCAAAGAAGGTTTGCAAAAGACCATACGGATTGGACCGTTGACTGGAGTAAGGTCATCTTCTCTGATGAGTCCAGTTTTTAGCTTTGCCCAACCCCTGGTCGTCTAATGGTTAGAGACCTGGATAGTCCTACAAGCCACAACGTCTCGCACCCAATGTGAAATTTTGTGGAGGATCTGGGGGTGCTTCAACGAGGCTGGAATTATGAAGATTTGTCTTTGTGAAGGACTCATGAATCAAGCAACGTACAAGGTTGTCCTGGAAGAAACCTACTCCCTCCTGCTCTGAAATTGTTCCCCAACTCTGAGGATTGTTTGTTCCAGCAAGACAATGCTCCATGCCACACAGCCAGGTGTTACTATAAATAGTAAAACCAGAGAAACAGATACTTTCGCGTCTTCATTTTGTCTGTTTCTTTTATGTTGTACATATTCACCTGCGTTTGGAAAGCAAGAAACGTGAACGGAACATGTACATATTTCATGGATAGTGGTGGTGTCAGCATATAAATTAATACCATTTCAAACTGTGGTCCAGGGCAAATCAGAGTCAGACCAAGGTCCTGTTCAGTAGGGTGAAAAACGTTTTGAAATGGAGCGCCTCTACCTAACTTAGTCTAATAAGAACACATTTTCAATTTCTTTTGGAAAGCGCTACACTGTACAAAATCACTAGCATCATCTGCTCTACTAATGACATGATGCCAGGGTTTCCAGAGTCTACACACATCTTGTCCTTTATAACCCAACTTCTCTCCTTCTGTGTTTTACTGTCTCTCTTGGACTCTCTCACTTGCTCGACCTCTCAAATTATAGCTTCTTTCGACCACAAAACACATGCACACACGCAACACATCAGTGCTGTTGCCTGTGATCCATGAGAACCAGCTGAACTCTGGGAGTAGAGGGCAGCAAGCGCACAAGATGGGATGGATGATGATGTCTATCTGAGCTGGCTGGTTGGAGATGGTCCGTTGTCACGGCAACAAAAACTCTGCCTTAGTCATGCTAGGTCAGTCAATGAAGGGAGAGAGGACAACATCCCAAATAGTATAACAGTGCACTTCTTCTGACCCACTTGTAAGGCCCTGATAAAAAAAGTGTTCCCTTTTAGAACAAAGCCAGGGTAGGATGATTTCTTTTTTTTAATCTATCGCAATTTATACTTGTTGTTATTGACAGAGGTGACATTTTACAGAGAATGTGCTTGAATAGCAATGGGCCAGAATATAACCAGTAATCCAGCCACGTAGAGAGTGCTACACCCCCATAGGCCTCAGGTTCGAATACATCAACTAGACACATCAGTGTTTCCTAGATGAGGGTTTTCAAAGTGTGAGCCGCGCCTCAAGAGAATTGTGCTAAAGAGCTTCAGGAAATCATAAAATTAAAACGACAATAAACTACGGTACTAAATTATTACCCACCATAGCACATCATTGTGCAACAATAATGGGTTTACAAGTAGACAATTTGATTCATTCCCTCCCCATTTTGCACATGTTCAATGATCTCTGAGCGCCATTGTTTTATGGATTGGGTATAATGCATGGAGAGACATTGGCCACACATCATCCCTGTCAGACCCAAGACGACATATAGCTTCCTGTGTACCGGTCTCATCAGCCAGTCCTAGCTGATTAGCAATGGTATGACAGGGTGTTGTCTGTTGTAGAGACATCCTGTCAACTGGAATTACAGAGGTCAAATTTCCACTGGGTTTGGGATTCTCCCATCCTAACTGCAGAGTTCTTCTTTACAGGGTGATTAAGCCAGTGGAGGGGGGTGGGGGTCAGGGCTCCTCTTCTACTCGTGAATTTGTGGAAACTGAAGGCTAGTGATCCCCTGTCTCTCGCAGCAATTTCCTGTCACGTGACGTCTAAAACAATTGGACCAAAGAAAAAGCAGGCCTAGACCATCTGCCTGTATGTAACGGGGGGGGACGACACACACAGCATACTCAGCCACCTGCCATCTTGCTCGTGTTATTGATTAATAACTACCTAATCTTCTTAGGCCCACATGGTGTAAGGGATAGAAAGAAAGAAGAGAGAGAAAATAGAACGAGAGAAGAAAAACAGACCGATAAATACGGAAAGAGGAGAACAAGATAGAACAGAAAGACAAGAGAAAAGAGGGAGGGAGATGGAAAGAGAAAATCTTATTGGTCAAAAGTGTGAAACAGTATTGAAGGTTCTAAAGACTGTGGAGAATTAGCTTCTTTCTCTGTTGAGGGTTAAAGCAACAAGCTGAGTGTGGCCAGTGCACTGCATTGCTGCTTGCTATATGATGCCGGACAGTTACTAACAAATTGCCTTGCAAGAGAGTGTTTACACTGCAATAGTTTCATCTAGATGTACAAAATTGGATCTTAGCAGATAAACATTTTGGTTATAGAGTAAATGGGTGACGTGGGACACCTGTCAATAATCCCAGTGCCTACTCAAGTAATTTGACACTGGAATGAGAGATAAACACAGTAAGACAAAAACAGTAATGAGCGGTCTGTAAACAGTCAATGCGTACATGTTCTGATAAGAATAAAAATAAGGATGCATGTGTGACATTGACTTCATCAATGTAAAACAAATACATAATCTTGTTTACCACACCGAGTCGTGTATGTTTCTAACTCCATGGGGAAATCTCCTCCACCATCTTGGTCTGTGGAATGGGGCCCAGGGCAGGCAGGTGGCTTGCCGCTTTTGTTCCAAAATGGCAGTTGCAGCTGTCTCAAAAGGTCAAGAAAATGTTCCATGACAAGTCCAGGACCTATAGCCAGGAGCCATGTACTAAGACACCATAATGAGGGTATCTCACGCCTAGATGTGGTATTGCGCAGCCAAGCAGGGCCTGGAGGCTGCACCCACGCCCTTCACCTGTGGACCCAGCCCAGGGTGGCATATGAGGGTGGCGCCGCACCCCCCGCCACAGCCCACCCGACCCACCCCAACACCCTGGCAACCCCCCTAACAGGCCACCGTCTCAGGTTTCCCCTCCCTAATCTAGCTGTATCATAGTAAATTACAAGTATGTTTGACGTAGTCCCTCCACCCCCGCTACTTCACACCCTCCAGGGCGAAACAGATCCTGGCTAAAGCTACACCCGACGTCTCTGGTGTTGCTGCTTTCTTTGTGTATGGCTCAGGCATCTTTTAATGCCCGTGGACATATGGTGGACGGCAGGGCAGAGGGCCTGTGACACGTGCAACAACGTCCAGCCCTCCACTCCAGCGACCCCTTCACCCTTCCTTCTCTGTCCCCAGGGGAACATTAGGCAAGCTGGGACATTCTCATGATCAGCAGCTAAACTACTTAACTTGGTACATGAAAGGAAAGAGGTAGGATAAAGTAAGCCAGGCTTCATAGTTTTGAGCCGGGTGAAGGTTTGACCTTCTTTTGACCATTTGAAAGAGGTAGAAAAGTGGTAAAAGAAAACATAAGCAGAATGGGCCTTGTGAACCAGTTAAAGAAAATATAATTAGACTTGACCCTAACGAGAGATGTTTCCATTTAAAAAGCAATGCAAGTCACCAAATGCAAGGGACTCAACGACCAAATTACATTAATTTTAATAGCATTTTACCCTTTAAACAAAACTCACTACAGCGATAAGCCTAATGCTCAAAACGTTCAAACACACCTACGTTCTCTGATCACTGTCAGTAAAGAAAAATACTGATTCAACCAGAACTGACATTAGCCACTTCTTTCTGTGTAATCAAAATGTGAGCACAGCCGAGACGCGTTATTTTTATCAGCTTGTTGCTAATGTTAGCAAGCCAACATTATTTACATAAGCTACACAGTCAAATGTGTCACCATACACAATAACAGTAGATTCCAACTGGTGTAAAACGGTATGCACTTAAAAGGTCCATGTACAAACAAAGAAGTACTGCAAAAAGGTTCCATGCAGTGAAGAACTGGAGATGAGATCAACGGCAGCAAAACAAACACGGATAAACACATCATGCATTAACACAATACAAACCCATTAACTTTGCCACCATTACTTAGAAACTCTGCTTTCACTAGGACAAACAAAAATAAGAGAAGGAGCTCAAATGGAACTAGGTGGTAGACAAGGCAGAAAACACGGTTTTCTGAGGGACAAGACTAGTGAATGAGAAAACCAGTATCTACTTGCTTTAAGTAGCCGTGTGGTTTTTAGTTGTGCTCTGCAGTTTCCTCTCAGACATGCAGTCTCTCTCCATCACCCTCACCCCTAAGGACATACAGGGAAACTGAAGTCCTGTACATCTACCCTTAAAAGAGTAAACCAAAATGACACCAAGCCAGTGTCCTAAATGGTACCCCTACTCCCCATATAGGTGCACTTATTTTCATTACCGCACTATGGGCCTTGGGTTCCAGTTCAGAACTAGCCTAAACGAGTACCCTGCCTTCTCAACTGTATTTTTGCAGCCCAAGTGGAAAACATAACCCATTAAAGGTACAGGTTATGTCTAGAAAAAGTATCAAAACCAAACAAAATGGAGGACAAGTGAAAAGGGCAACTTGAACTTTAAAAAAATTAACTGCTCATTATCATGTAGCAAAACATTTTGGAAGGTTTGTTGGAGGATGTTTTGGTGATAGGATTTCACTGCCTATAAAACGGTACTCCTCTGTCCCCATGCAACACAGAGAAGTTTCAGTATTTGCGAGGCCTTGTAAAGATACAATACGCTAACACGTGTCAGCATAAAACCATTCCAAACCATTTAGTCATAGCATGGCGACCATACAGAACCAACATGCTTCCTACCACCAGAGAATCAGTCTTACCACTTGCCAGAAACACCTGTGCCCCCTTTTGTATCAAAGGAAACCACAGGCCTCAATAATGACCATCGAACATGTTTAAATTGAGTTTTTACCATGCATAAAACAAACCTAGGGCCCTATGATGTCCAGACAGCGGCTTTGCACACTGCACTGTTCCACACAATGACCTATGAACTCCACGGTTAATGATGGGTAATTAACTTTACTTTTTCTAAAACAAAACTTGGTGGGTAAACCAAGTGATATGCTAAATATCAATTGTGTGTATCTTTAAAAATAAATAAAAAAGAAGCCCCTAGTGTAGCCCAAAGACATATCAACACATTTGAGCTCCTAAAATCCATTTGCAGAGCCTTATAAGCGGCACGAGCGCTCAAATGGATTATGCATTAATACCTCTACCCAAATAGCACAGTGGGAGTAAGCAATTTCAACGTCCAATTGTAAACCCCTTACTCTAACGGACATGAAAAAGAGAAAAAAACAACAGCCGCTGAAATACTATTTTCACAGCAGATGTTGTCGTCGTTGTTTGGTCTAGGAAGTCAAAGGTCAAATCTTCCACCATACATAAGTGACAAACCCAGTGGTCAATTTAGGTATCCGACACGCATACGCGTCATGCAACAATGGGGGGGAAAAAGAGACTAAACATGGTGGACACCAAAAAAGCTGAAAAGTGAGCATGATAAGCTGCAAAGTAGCGAGAAAAGGGCGTACCGTGGACACCGTACAATTAATGTAGGCTCAACGTGTGTAGATTAGGATAACCAATAACAATATAACAGCAACGAAAAGAAATGTCTCGTTACGGAACAACGGCCGTAACCATAGTCGAGCTTCGATAAGTTCTTACCAATAAAATAGCCGTTAAACAGGGTGGGGACTGGCGACACTGTCAGCCAATGTTCATTGAGGACTATCATGGGCCTTAGCAGCACGTTCAAATAGGTGCAGAACATGCTTCTCTAAAATATATGTGCAACATTTAAAAACGTTTTCCTGCTAAACGTGGCTGTACTTAATGTAGTTTAAAATGGAATGACTGAGTAATAAGCTATTCTCCGTTACACACATCGACTTCGAGGAGAGACGAGGATGAAGTCAAAACATTTGCATGAATACATATTTACCTGCCCGAGACCATAAAAGCACAGACATATCATAACATGACCAATTCAGACAGTGCGTCAGACAGAGACTGTATCCACACTCTGCTCATAAGAACATTCACTCGAGAACAGTTGTCCAGTCATCTGTTTCAATAAGTCATGTTCTGTGCGTGGTCCTTGAGTATGGCTAGACACACACACAGCTTATCCCCTAGAAAATGAATATGAAATGGTCTCATAAGAACACCGCAAAGCCTAACCATTTAAAGCAACATAGTGGCTACTAGCTTTGGCGTCACAGAGTTTAGTAAGGTGATTTAAAAACCGGCATATTTACATTGTAGGTCCAACCCTGTTCCAAAAATTAACAGCAGCAAGCTATCAATTCTGTCTCCCTCTCTTCTGGATTTACCATGGCCGTTTCACCATAAATACTTTTAAGGGATTTATGTAAATCACATTATAATCAGGTTTAAATAATACAATTATCCTACAATTCTACAGACATGCTTAAAGGTAAGAAAGGGTGGTTTCACCATCCACTTACAATTCAATTGGAATTCAACCCAGCGGCTGGTCTTCTGTTCTTTCTCCCCAATGGATGATGAAAACAAAACGCAGTAATCACAGGATTGGCGAGAAAAATATATGATTTATTGTTCCAAATAACACGCTTCTGTGCATCAATTTAATTAACTGTAGTGTCCGCTGTCCTCATCTTTTTCTTCAGTAACGGCTTGGCATACAAACTCCGTTTGCACATAGACTTCTTCCCATTCTCTTTCCCAGGATTGTTGGGCGATACACGCTATGCGTCTCCCGTTTCCTGTCCAGCCCAGAATTCAGACTCGACTAATCAACGGCGCTATCCTAGGAGTGAGCTAGCACTTCTCTAAACCGATGGATGAAAAGGCCTATGCCATCTACCAGATAATGGGATTATTATGTAAATCGGTCCATATGGATTCATTAATTATTTTTAATTCTCATCTATTTTTCTGACAGGTTAAAACATTTTAGCAAATCCTTTCTAATCTCTTCAATTAATTTCACACATATAAAATAATTAACCGTGTGTGGGTTGTTAATACTTTGTATAGTTGTTAGGCCATGAAAAAGCACATTTATTATAGCCTATACATAACTTCCTTCGACATGTTGGCGAGTCACTGATTCACAAAGGATTTAAAATGTCATAATACATAACATATTTACTTAGGCTACTTGAATAATCATGTGCCAAAAGTTAGTGAAAGTGTGTTAATTGTGCAGTACAAATGCGAATAGACTGAGATAAATCTAAACAACGTCTGCCATCTAGTGGACGGTATATCATCATGCAGTTTTATTAATACCTTAACAATAGGGATTTCCCACTACTGGTTCACGCTTGTTCATATTGGAATATCACCGCTTAAACGTTTTTCATTTACACATGGTCCATTTTGAACTGGAACCTGTCGAATAGCCAAGTATTTCTGCCACGCTCGATAACTGGTACTTGCCACGAATTTATTAGGCTTGTGGGCGGGGTTTGATATGGCCAACCTCTATGAACGATCCGAAGCAATGATGTCACTATTCGTAAATGTGTTGCATTCTTCATTACAGTCCAGGATGCGTTCGTGTGCACAAGGGAAAAAAGACGATGGTAGCAGCGACGAAGAGAGACGAGGCTGGGACCTATCAGCAAGGGGGCGGGGTCCTAAGTTGAACCGTGACACCTGGTAACTTTCAATGTTTTAGCAATTTTTAATAGCCTTTCCCAACCGTATGCCTTGGTTTTAAATTAAATTATTATTTTATGGGTTTGTGCCCTTCTAAATCATGTCCACATGTTCAAAGGACACATGAGGCATCTGAGCTTAACACAGTTTCACAGTTGTGCAATCTTTTATCCAGTTCTTGAAGCATATTCAGTGACTTAAAAATGCCCTATTCCAGACTGATGCTTTCGAATAACTTATGCCCCATTCCAGATTTTCTTTGAATGTTCCTTCATCTTAACTATATTTTTTTTGTTGTTGTACTAAACAATTATAGAACTGCCCAGAGATAGGTGTATTCATCCTGAAATCATGTGAAACACCTTGCAAACAGTTGGACTGCATTGCACCATTGGTAACTGTTGTAACCTTATCACAACGTCTTTCACAGCAAATCATACATAGCCCTTAATAACATCCACAGCGGTGGGTATGCAAATAAGAACTAGCAAGGCTAGTTTGGGCTGGTTTAATTTCATTTTTATTCTTTGTAGTTGCCAAAAATGAAGGTCCTACTTTCTTGCATTTAGCCATAGCAAATTGTAGGTCAAGTGGTCAGTTTGGGATTGTAATAGGACAATGTTTTTCTACAGATGTACAAGAGAAATCATGTCCTTTGAGGCTTTCTGTGACAGTATTTTAAAGCGACAATCCTTAAAGGGTCAAATGGCTTCGTTTATTTATCTCTAGTTTCACTGTCAAAATACATAACATTTAGAAGCTGTCCTGTAAAATAATTTTAGTTATAAGCAGATTGCATAGATTTGTACAGAAATCGATGCAAAAAAGTTGTAATAAAGATAATTGACTAAGATGAAATGAACATCTGTGTTAACATCCAAAATCATACTTTTTCATTAACATAATTTAGTTTGAAATACACATACAAAAAAAAGGAAACATTGTAGTCTACTTTTGCAGAGAGGCAAGGGATTTGCTGTCATTTTATATGATTCCTTTCTCCAACACATTCTTAGAGCATTTCTATTGTTTTTGTCGAATTACATTGATCTGTTGTTGCATCAACCGTTGTTTTTGCATCAATCAGTACGTGCAAAAACAGACGTAAGCCATATATTCAACTCTATGTCAACATGGCAAGATGTAGGGAGATACTGCCTGTATTTTGTTTCTTCAGTTCTGCAGGAATCCAATTTTAGATCACATTTTAGAACATAAAAGCAGATGTGTGATATGTGTTAGGATAGTGATCCAACTTACGATCACCTTTTCTGTGACAACTTCCTAGACACATAAATCACTTAAATGTCCAAACAGTTATCTTTAGAGGGCTTCTTGTCTGGTCCCTCCATTTTAGAGTAAGCAATGTTTAGATATCGGTTGCCTCATCACAAAGAAGGAGAACATTATATAATTTATCACAAGCAGATGTGGACCACTTGTCCAACAGTAGTCTTAAAAACGTAATAGAGCCTATTGCTGTTACACTTCTTCCCATATCAAAACACAAAGCTTTATCCACTTATATCAGCAGAAGTACAGTGCACTGCAGAATTATTGTACCCATCATAAAAATGAAAAAAATTGTAATGTCTTGCTTATACATGCAATAAAGGAAATCATATCTTGATCTTTAATCATCGTAAACATGTCAATGCTCTGATGATGTTCTATGAACATTCAATGCCCAATAGCATATTTAAAATATACCATATACAGTAAGGAGAACAAGTATTTGATACACTGCCGATTTTGCAGGTTTACCTACTTACAAAGCATGTAGAGGTCTGTCATTTTTATCATCGGTACACTTCAACTGTGAGAGACGGAATCTAAAAAACAGCAAACAACAAAAATCCAGAAAATCACATTGTATGATTTTTAAGTAATTCATTTGCATTTTATTGCATGACATAAGTATTTGATACATCAGAAAAGCAGAACTTAATATTTGGTACAGAAACCTTTGTTTGCAATTACAGAGATCATACGTTTCCTGTAGTCCTTGACCAGGTTTGCACACACTGCAGCAGGGATTTTGGCCCACTCCTCCATACAGACCTTCTCCAGATCCTTCAGGTTTTGGGGCTGTCGCTGGGTAATACAGATTTTCTATTGGGTTCAGGTCTGGAGACTGGCTAGGCCAGTCCAGGACCTTGAGATGCTTCTTACGGAGCCACTCCTTAGTTGTCCTGGCTGTGTGTTTCGGGTCATTGTCATGCTGGAAGATCCAGCCACAACCCATCTCCAATGCTATTACTGAGGGAAGGTGGTTGTTGGCCACGATCTCGCGATGCATGGCCCCATCTATCCTCCCCTCAATGCAGTGCAGTCACGCTGCAGGATTTTAATCCATGACGGCGTAATGTGTTACTAATGGTTTTCTTTGAGACTGTGGTCCAAGCTCTCTTCAGGTCATTGACCAGGTCCTGCCATGTAGTTCTGGGCTGATCCTTCACCTTCCTCATGATCATTGATGCCCCACGAGGTGAGATCATGGAGCCCCAGACAGAGGGTGATTGTGATCATCATCTTGAACTTCTTCCATTTTCGAGTAATTGCGCCAACAGTTGTTGCCTTCTCACCAAGCTGCTTGCCTTTTGTCCTGTAGCCCATCCCAGCCTTGTGCAGGTCTACAATTTGTATACCCGATGTCCTTACACAGCTCTTTGGTCTTGGCCATTGTGGAGAGGTTGGAGTCTGTTTGATTGAGTGTGGACAGGGGTCTTTTCTACAGGTAACGAGTTCAAACAGGTGCGTTAATATAGATAATGAGTGGAGAACAGGTCTGTGAGAGCCGGAATTCTTACTGGTTGGTAGGTGATCAAATAATTATGTCATGCAATAAAATGGAAATTAATTATTCAAGATTTTTGTTTTAGATTCCATCTCTCACAGTTGAAGTGTACCTATGATAAGAATTACAGACCTCTACATGCTTTGTAAGTAGGAAAACCTGCAAAATCTGCAGTGTATCAAATACTTGTTCTCCCCACTGTATAGGCACTACTGCATTTATATTTCTAACATTTAATACTTCTTTCATATTTTCATTTCCATCTTTACTACACTCTTTGGAATGGCTGCTTAACTTATTTACATTGTTATGTATATATTTGTTAATTCAACAAATATTACTTTTTATTTCTATACATTCATTTGCTTAATATTTGTACTTAAAACTACTGCGTAGATGACTCGTGACATAAGAATTACATTGCTCAGAACAAATTTGACAATACATTTCTTTTGAAACATCATCGACTTGTTTTAAATTGTCTTCAAGAAATATTTCTTCAAGAAATATGCAAGTCATCTGTGTCACAATTATTGGCACCCCAATAATTCATATGGTGATTGGATGTTTAAATGTGGTTTCTCTTTAACAGGTGATTTAAATCAAGCAATTCATCAGGAATACTGTATTTCAACACAAGCAGATTCAATTGTACATTTCAATTTACGCTTATGTGGTTTGACAAACTGGCTTTTGTTGTCACAGAAAGAAATTGCTCTGTTTGGCCAGACATGACTCAGTGGCCAAATAAGGCTCAGCTCTGGTTTAGTCTGAGAAGGACTGGCATAGCTTCACATTTATTTCACATTTATGTTTGAAAGAAGCAAACGTAGGCTTGGATGAACTGCCAAACTGGTTCAGTGTCCTTTTTACAAACAAAATATAAAGACATGTTATACATTGATTAGGTCTGAGGCTATTCAACTCAACCCAATCCCCATTGAAAAAGTATCATTGATTCTAGAATACAGAAAAATGTTGAACAATCTGTGTGGGACAGATGTGTGTGTGTGTTTGCATATAGCTGCAGTGTGATTTGTATATGCATAATTTATCTACGGCCCAATCATTTTCTAATGAATGTATAACATAGGTATGATGTGATTTGTCTGTTTATACCAACTGTTCTTGCATACTAGGTCAGCATGAATAACAGGACATTTTGATGAAGATACTAATCTTAATGGGTGCATGGCTATTTCATCTGGCACATTACATTTCAAGTGGTTTGATTAAACCAGAGCAGAACGTTTAGTCAACCAGACTGTCTGACATCACAGACAGTTACAAGATCATAGATCTTCATACCGCTGTTGTCCAAAGTTGGCCCTATTTTCTTTGCGAAACAGTTTTCACTTAGAACCATGTGTAGTTTTGTTCACAACTAAATAATGGTCTACATATTATTGATCAATTACTAATGAGAAGACAATTCCTTAGTTGCTAACGTAGCTAAAAAATTTGGTCTGGCTACTGAATAAGCTATTTCATGTTTATTTTCATCTGTTAGGATTTAGACTTGCTTGTGTTTTATGTAATGTGTACTTTAGATACAGCTCATGTGTGGATTGTGTGGATTTTGAACATTGAACTTCTACTATCATGCTTGACTTTTGATATGTGTTCATTACAGTGGAATGCAGAGTTCTGTTTTCGTCAGACATAATAGGATTAATGTCATCCAAATAGCTACACTCACAATTACAAAATGTATAGAACATTCTTCCTGGAGTTTTGAAGAGTATTGACAGATGCATCCAGGGTAGAAGGGGTAAAATTATCGTACACAAGGTTCCTTAAAGAAAAGTTTTCACAAATTGAAAGGTTATCAAAGGTCAAAGACCAGGAGAGGGCGGAAACTTCCTGTAAAGTTGAGGGTGTAGTGTGTTTTTTCCTCAAGTTGTTGCTTTGTCTGCAGTCAGTGGCCTTGTTTGATGTGCAGCAGAGAGACTTTGTAACAATCAAAGTGGGTAAAAGGAAAGTCTCCGCCACGGTATACGCAGTCACTTATCAGAGACAAGACACTGTTCTGGGATGTCTAGTTAGGGCAGAGGCCTCTTCAGTTTGGCAGACAGTGTATTGTCGCATCTCCACTGATTTGTGCGCAGGGTACTTGGGAAACTTCAGCGACTAAACTAAACTTTGAAGATGCACATTTGCTGGATACCTGCGATCCTTCTTTTCTTCTTTCTCTGCAGTACAGCCAACGTGATATGCTCCCATACCCTTGATGGTAAGCTAAAAGAGTCGGTTTAACAGGGTACGATGTTACAAAAGATTCTAGTAGATAACAGATGTGCTGTGTAGAACAGATACACATTTCTGTCTGGTTGAATCTGGAATTGTATTAACCACATTTCTATTTGCAACATTTAGCATGCTTATGTTATGCTTATATTTCATATTATTAGATAAACCTTGTATTTATATTGTTGTCAGTATTAAACAACTTCACCAAGCGCCTTTGAAACATTTGGATAACTATGTTTCAAAATCAAAGTGTTGCCATTGCAGATTCATTATTTAACCAAGATTTCTATTAATGATGTTTGCTAGGTTGTATGTCTTATGAATAAGATAAGTAGAACTGGATTTGTTGTTTTTTTGTTTAGAAAAATAATAAAATGAGAAAATAGGAGAACTAGGGAAATAAAAGCTTGCATGCATGCAGACAGTGTCAGGGATGAAAGAAAGTGACTCATGTTTTTGATTCCACATGACTTCAGAGAATACATTTTTACAGCCTTTCTGAAAACCCAGGCTATGTTTCAGAAACAAACGTGCCAAATAGTTATTTTGGAACATGTTCATGATATGTGGGTTAAAATACAGTGAAATGACGCATGCCAAAAAAAAAAAAACGTATTGGTGGAAAAAGACAAATCACTAGGGCTAGATAAAACAGTTTTTTGTTTTATTCATCCTCCGTTATTTCCTGTTTGTGTTCAATTTCTCACGTTGTGAAAGAAAGGTTGTATAACAGGGGGTGATGTTGTAATACAGGGGAAAGTGAGGACATTTAGCCAGTCCCTACAAAATGTTTTTCAAGGCTTGGGGTATTAGGGTTTAGATTTAGATTTGTGGTTGAGACTAAAGGTTTAGTTTTAGATTTAGGGAAAGTAGTTGTTTTAGTTCATAGAAAAAGGAAGAGTATGTTGGATTAGAAGATTTTTTGTTCTGAGCAAACCTCTCAGATTAAAAAAGAAAAGAGGCACACTATTAAAAAGATTTGGCCTCTCAGATGCACCAGTATCACAATGGCAATATAATTTCCCCTGTCTTAAAGCATTTTCAATGTTACCTTCCTCTGTCTTCGAGCATTTGTCAATGCTAAATTAAGACAAATAGGATTAATAAGGATTAAGATCGGTGCGAAAGGAGGTTATCATTGAATTATCACTAATCTGTGTAAACTTAGTGTGATTTCCTCAAAGAAAGGGTGCATTAAAACAGTCATCCTCTCTTTTACTTAATGTACACAACTGACTGGATCTTAACCTCTTCTCGCCAGACCTCAGTGTTGTCCGGGTATATGTCAATGGCACAACGGCCATTGGCTGCCCCAACCTGAGAGGCAAGGTCCCGGAGGAGAGGTTGTACATCCTTTGCTTAGGAGATGTCCAAGTTGGAAGCCACTCCTACGACTCCAGCCATACCAGCAATGAGACCATCAGGGAGGGGCTGAGAGTAAAAGTGAACCAATCGAAGCTTACTGTCCAATTTATTCTTTCTGGAATAACATTGGAGCAAGCCGGAGTCTATACCTGCAAGGCACAAGACACATACCCTCCTCCCATCAAGGAGGTAAAGGAAATGACTGTGGTCCTGGTCCAAGGTATGTGCAAACACAAGTACAACAAACACCAAATAAAAACATATTATTATGTAGCGGTCTGACGACGAACCTTGGTCAGGTGAATGCCAGGAGAAGGCATCCATTTCAATGTCCATTAAGACATTCATCTGTGTGAAGTTCAATAAAAGCTGGAAAAAGGGAGGGGTTCTAAAACCTAGAACGTACAGTAGTGTATGTCAAAGATATGTCAAACTTCTTTTAATGCCTCCTTAAGGGACCTTTTGATTAAGAACCCCAATCCACGGTCAACCCCAAAGGGTTATGCAAAAGGTTCCTTGAGGAACCATGAAGAAAGCCTTTCTAAGAACTTTCAGCGCAGCCTTCTTTTCTCTACCAGAAGGGACCTCACTGCAAAATTCTCAAAAAGTACAACCTAAAGTCAGTTCATTTAAACAACCTCATTTCCTAAATTTGGGACGCTGTATGAAATGCAAATCAAAACAGATTGCAAGGATGTGCAAATCAGTTATACCTATATTTAATGGAAAATTGTACAAAGATAACATATGAAATGTTGTTTTTTTTTGTTTCTTTTTTTACACACATGCCCATTTGGAATTTGATTCCAGCCACACATCTAAAAACAGTTTAACCACATTGCATCACCTACTCTGTACTCATTTGGGAACTGAGGAGACCAATTGCTGTAGTTTTGAAAGTAAAATCAATTCACAGTTTGGGGTCTCCTTTGTAGTAGTTTTCATTTCATAAAGCACCAAATGTTTTAATGGGTGACAGGTCTGCACTGCAGGCAAGACAGTTTAACACTCAGACTCTTTTGCTATGGAGCCTCGCTGTAATCTATGAAAATCGAATGGAAAGGCACACACCTGTCTATATAAGGTCCCACAGTTGCCGGTGCATGTCAGAACACAAGCCATGCCAATTAATTGTCTGTAGGCCTCAGTGACAGGATTGTATCAAGGCACAGATCTGGGGAAGGGTACATAAGTATGTCTGCAGCATTGAAGGTCCCAATGGGCACAGCAGCCTCCATCATTAATAAATGGAAGAGGTTTGGAACCACCAGGACTCTTCCTAGAGTTAGCTGCTTGGCCAAACTGAGCAATTGGGGAAAAGGGCCTTAGTCAGGGACGTGACCAAGAACCCAATGGTCACACTGTCCTAGCTCCAGTGTTGCTCAGTGAAGAAAGGAGAACCTTCCAGAAGGACAACCATCTCTGCAGCACTCCACAAATCAAGCCTGTATGGTAGAGTGGCCAGATGGAATCCACTCCTCAGTTTTCTAAAAGGCGCCTGAAGAAGAGACCATGAAAATTGGCCTTGGCCTGAATGCCAAGCGTCATGCCTGGCACCGCTCATCACCTGGCCAATACCATCCCCTCAATGAAGCACGGTGTTGGCCGCATCATGCTGTGGGGATGTTTTTCAGTGGCAGGAACGATGAATGCAGCAATGTACAGAGACATCCTTGATGGAAACCTGCTCCAGAGCGCTATGGACCCCAGTCTGGGGCAAAGTACGACGACCCTAAGCACACAGCCAGAATAACAAAGGAGTGAACAGGCGTGTCAAGCATGTACGATCATACTCATAAATACTTGAGGCTGTAATTGCTGCCAAAGGTGCTTTAACAAAGTATTGAGCAAAGGCTGTGAATACTTACTATGTACATGTTTATATTTTTGTTCTATATTTTTGCAAATCTATAAAAAATATAACTTGATTCACTTTGTCATCATGGGGTATTGTGTGTAGTATTTTGAGGCATAAAATGAATTTAATAAATTTTGGAATAAGGCTGTAACATAAAACAAATTGGAAAAAGTTATACTGTGAATAATTTCCGGATGCACTGTATTGCAAGAACGAGAAAACATTTCTCTTTCAAAACTGCAACAATGGGTCTCCTCAGTTCCCAAATGCTAACAGTGTACTGTTAAAAGAAAAGGTGATGCAACACAAGGTTAAACAGGCCCTGTCCCAACTTCTTTTAAACACGTTGCTGACATCAAATTGAAAGTGGGCATATATTTTTCAAGAAACAAACACATTTCTCAGTTTCAACATTTGATACTTTTTCTATTGCATATAGGGTTTAAATAATCTACACATTCATGCTTTCAGTTTTTATTAAAATTTTGCTTCAATTAATTTGGATAACAAAAATCAATAATTAAATGTTGTCAATAGAATGTTGATATCAAAACATTTTATAATGTCACTTCACAATAAGCTGTTGAATACCTCCCCCCAAAACATTGTTCCCCCCAAAACCAATTTTTAAGAATGTTGACGAACACATTGCAGTTCCTTCTAATTTGCATATTCCTAGTTTAGATTAATTTTGTTCACATTTGACTAATAGGTCCATGTCTATGACATTCAGTTCTTAAAAACTGCCCCATAAAACTCACATCTAACTCACTTTCATCTCCATCTTTCTCCACTGGTCAGATTATCAGTGTCCGGCAGGAAAGAATCCAGTGTGTGGAGGAGACGATTACATGGTTTGGGTGTGGAAGCTGGCGTTCTGGATCAGCCTCGTCTTTAGCCTGGCAGTCATTCTTATTGCCTTAATGAGCTGCGTGAGTGATTTCCTGTTTCCATTACTAAGAGTTTACTTTACATCTATAAAATGTTTACTCCTCTGTGAAAATGTAATATCTCAAGCACAGGCATGTATTTATTGCACTATTTAGTCAAATAATAATAATAATTGTCAAAAGGTACTTGTCAAACTTAAGGTAAAGATGCATTAATAACAGTTAATAAGAAAGTCAATTAAGATAACAGTAAGTACTAAGTACTAAGCATGTAATTACTTACAATGCACCCCACGCTGCCCCGATTTTCTGGATTTTACATTTTAATTTGCCTGGTGCACTGAAACGTGATTTACAAATGCAGTGTTTGAGTTTAGTGAGTAGTAGGGTTGATGATGCATTATCTTAATAAGCGTGAATTTGACCACATTGTTGTTTAGGCCAAGCATTGAAAATGAAACATTTTGCTGTCAGCAAAGATGTGACAGGGAAAAGACTGTAAAAATTGAAGTGATTGTTTTATATTTGTAAACAGAAATAGAAGAGAAAACTGCTTCAACACATCAAATACTATTTACATAATTACTTCACACCACTAGATACACGGAAAAAGTTATATAAAGATATACAGAACTGAAATATAAACACAACATGTAAAGTGTTAGTCTGATGTTTTAAGAACTGAAAATCTCCTATGGGGAATCCATAGATTAGGCGCCAACTAATTCATTTTAACTGACTGATTTTGTGATATGAACTGTAACTCAGTAAAACCTTAAAATTAGTTGTATGTTAAATTAAGTTCTGTATACAATTACAACTGTCTACATCTCAACCCCCCCTATTTTCACTGTGTGTTTTTGATCTTCAGCTCAGACTGAGGAAAGGGGAGGGTTCCCACAGTGACTACATGAACACCATACCCAGAGCCCCACCCAGAGTGCTCAAGAAGGGGGTCCAGCATCCAGTCCGAATGGGACGCTACTGAACACAGTCCTCATCAGATCTGTCCTTCTCAGACTATACCAGAACTGACCCTTAAATGGCCCCTTGAGAGCAGCCTGGAGAACAGAGCAAGTTCTTTCTGTACATACAAAAGCCATTGTGAGAAATCACATGGCCTGCATCGGATTGTAAAACTAACTGTGTGTAAATGGAGTATTCTGAGTTATCAGATAAAAGGTAAATATGTCAAATGTGAACATAAGTCCCAGGGCACGGTTACCCCCATTGAAATCTCCAAGCTCCTCCAAAACCCAACATTCCTGAAAGTACTTTCACCTTGTCTAAACGCGACCTCACCTTGACTCCACCAAATCCAATCAAAATGAGTTTCAGGTGTGCATCAGGTCGTTTGGGGAAGGGGGGGGGGGGGTGCACTGCTGTTTTATTAATAGGCTACAATCTAATGTATTTTTCCTTCTAAACTACTGACTTGTTTGCAGGGAGGAACGCTCCAGATTTTAGGAGAATTATGATGTATTATAATCAAACTGTTGTTCCTGTTTTAAATGCTGGTATTTTTTTTTTTTTTTCAAAAACAACTGAGAAATGGGTGTATGCCTTGGTTATCCTGAAGCAAACTGTCACACGCACACACTAGTGGGCTCAGCATATAGATACAGGGACACCCTCAGTGAAACACTGTGGGCGTGTGATGTAACTAAAGGAAGACCCCCTTGCTCTGTGACGATTGGGTCTCACGGGAAGTCGTGGTTTTCTGAATATCGGGGACTAGACTAACACTTTCTAGATAAGGGACTATCCTACATTGAGCACACAGAATCACAAATCCCAGCTTGTGCTTTTAATAACCTGTCATACAGTGGCAGTAGATATTGAATTGTTGAATTTGTTTCATGCATTAAAATGAAGATAAGTTTCCACTTATCCACAATCATTCTCCACACTGGAGGGGATTTGTATTTATTGTAGAACAAAACATGACAAATATAAACCTGATATATAATCATTTGATAAGAATCCACACCACTGAGTTAATCATGTTAGGGTTAAAACAACTTTTGCTGTAATTGCAGCTGCAAATGCACAGCTGTGTTAAGTTTATTGGAAAGCATCGATGGACAGCAGTGAAGTTGGACTCAAGTCTATCCATTCGTAGCCTTCTTGCAGAAAGCAGCCTTAAGTAAAGCCATCTACACATCGCTCCAGTAAATTGTCTTATTATTTTTGAGGCAGGTGCTTCAAATCAAGCATTCCCACATTACCACCTCTTAGGGCCAGTTGCAAAGACAAGGATTAAACGTATTCTAGGACGTAAAAAAAGTCAAGTTCAATAGAAAACTTTACTGAGCTTGTTGTTTTGTCTTAGACTAAGCATAATATGGGCCTATGAAACCAGCCCTAAGTGTTCTTTTGCAATTATAGTTTCAGAATTTGTTTTAAACAACCTTGAGAGTTAACAATGTGACTCAGCGATGAGAATACGGTACAATAGAAAAAAACATTGCAATGACTTCAAACAAAAACACCTAGCATGGTTTCCTGCCTACCGTTTCTGTGGAGACTTGCATTTTGTGTCACTATGCACTTTTTATGCAAAATAAGAAGAACCGCACCTTGATGTTGTACACCTTGCAGTTTCTAGTAAGACGGGGAAAACATATTGAAACTGTGTGCAGCCGAGCACGAGGGCTGTACTGGTTCATTTTACAACCCAATCTTGATTAAATCCCAAGTAGCACTCTTTTCTCAGAGCACTGTTTAAAGGGTTGCCCTAAATAGGATACATACATAGGTAGGGTGTGATTTGTGCCAAACATTTGTCTAGATAAAGACCAACGAGCTACTTAAATGTCAACTAAATGTTAGCCGTCACTGATGAATAACCATAGTTCTATGACAAGCAGTGTAAAAGCTTAAGATAATAGCTCCAATAAATGAAAGGTTTCTTATCAAAATGTTTATATTTGTATTTTACAGTCATGATTAAAGGACAGTTTCAATTTTCAGGCCTTTGCCACAAAACAAGCCCAATGCACTTCAGTTCAGAGAGGAATTATCAATGGTAACGGGTGGAGACAACTCCAACTGGCTTTCTGAGAAACTCTGGATGGAAGTTTCCACATTATTGCTTATCCAAATGGTCTCCAATCTCTACATGCACATGGGGTCTTGCTGTCCATTTCAATTTGGACCTTGTTGTGTGCCGTTTTGGTTACTTCACTTGACATGGATTTCAAAACTTTTGTAGGAACATGAGTGAGTAAGACCAAACATAATATAGTAGCTATTTTCTAAGGATAACGCAGAACCGTCTGACATAAAAAGGGAAATAGTCTGCTGAAATGTTTTTAATAGGGTTTAAATCCAGGTGGTACAAACCCAGGGCTTTAGTTCCTTCTAATACATTTAGGAGATGAAGAGCAGAGACTGTTTTTGACAACCAAAAAACAGGCCATGAAGATTTGGTCAGCAGACAACTGGACGCATGTTACATAAATATACGGGCATAAATCCATCAGATTCCCTCAGCATAATTAGCAAAGACAAAAATGGGAAAAGGTTGAGACATTACACAGTGAACTGGAAAGTCGAGAGAAACAAAGAATTTGTGTGGTCAATATCAACAGTTCCAGTGCAACAAATGACTGGACAAGTCTGGGCCAAATGGAGTCTAGGAGGTGACCACAGAACTAGGTTTTTAACAGAATGAACTGTCACATTTCACTCTCTCCTTCTGTCTTTGGTTTAACATAAGCAATTCTCTCCTGCTCTGGAAAGACCTGTGATCTGACAAACTCATTACTCTCCTCTTCTGACAGACTGTCCAGCTGGTGTTTGGAAAACTAAGGAATAGAGGATTGGGTAAGAGTATGGGTATATTTTTAAGAGACAGCTCAAGATCAAAATGGGTTCTATACAATTTCTTCTCAAATTGACAAAGTTAATATTAATACATTGAAAAGATAACATGATCACTTTTGAACTAATCAAAGTAGGATTATATTTTCTGGTGTACAACTGTTAATACATAGAGAGCGCCAAGAGAGAGAAATGTCTCAACTTCAACTGTGTAATGTAGGACTCACCACGACAGGAGTGTATCCAAGAACCTTTAGGTGACGAATCTTGACAGCTAAGTTGCCACGGGGACGGGAGGTGCCGTAACAAAATGACGAAGGGGGTGCGCAGAACACAGCAATTCTACAGCATCAAGGAGAAAATAACCAGCCTTACAATATTGTTTCAGGCCTAGCTCAGACTAATTCCATTGTATATTCCTATATATATATATTCCTGGTATATAATCATTTAATTCCTTTGAATACAGACACGGTTGAAAATAGTATTTTTGTTCCTTCTTAACAGCAGGGATTCTAAGGTACTTTCTCTCAGATCTTCTTCTTCAGATTTAGTTACCTTTGTCTGTGCTCAGGTAAAGAAGCTTCTTCAGACATAGAAAGCCCATCTGTGGCTTCTGGCGATGTCAAAACACCATCTGCAATACAAATGAAAGAATGAGTCTAAAATAAAAATAACTGAGACTTGCTTAAAACACTGAAGCATTTACATTCTGTAGAACAGTTTGTACTGCTCATCTGTGCAAGTGTTAAGTAGTTCCCAAATAAAATGTGTTACCTTTGCAGAAAATACTTTACTATTACTTCTGAAAAACTATTGAACACATCCATACATATAGAAAAGAAAGAAAAAACCTGAATAAATGAGTGGAGGAATATTACCAATGCAAATGATTCCATACAGCTGTACTACATTATACAATTAAGCAAAAACAATCCTATCAGGCTCTTAGGCATGTACACAAATGCTGAGCAAGCCCAGTAGTCCTTGATTTTGGATCAAAATATCAAAAAGAAAGGATCAAAGCTTCTTTAAAAGAAGAAAGAAATGGTGTTCCATCCCTCTAGCAGATTTTGGAGACTCAAACAATCTATGCCAAGTCGCACTGAGGCAGCCTGGTCTTTACCTGTAGACCGGGAGAAGGAACTGGACTACGCATTTCAGGGATACAATATCTTCCACCCAAGAGGAGGGGGTGGGGGGGTCACCCAGAGAGGAGGGGGGGGGGGGGGGGGGGTAGCCCAGAGAGGAGGGGCTTAGTTTGTTTTTATAAGGTTCCGTCTCTGGCTTCCATTTTCATTGCAAAGTGACCACCATACTCAGGTTACTTATCATTTACACATCAAGCTGCAGGATACGGAATACTTTTGCCACAAAATTTCAGACCAATCTAATAATTGGGCCCTCCTTACCCATGAAGTAGAAGTCCTCAACCACCACACCCTCCTCTAGTAGCCAGTCCCGGGAAAGGCTCTGCAGGATCCGAGAGAACCCCGGGTTTACGGCCAAGTGGCTGGGTGCAGATGAGCCCAGAGCTTGGGGTGGGACTGTCAAGGCATTTGGGAGGGAAGCCTGGTCCAACCTCAGACACAGGGCCACCGTCTGCAGCTTCTTCTCCATCCCCTTCTGCAGCTGTCCGCCTAGACACCGAGCCGGGAGTGGGGTGCGGTCAGCTAGGGTTAGGCATGTTATTATCTAGGCCAGAATGTGGCCTTCTAGCTTGTCCCATCAATTCCCTTCTCAGCCTAAATGAGTGCATAAAGGTAGGGCTGGGAGCTGGGTTTGCATTAGTATTCAACCTGCACACATTTAGATTTTTCAGAGCCACTTTTGACTGCAATAAAGTATTTTGGTTAGTTATTATACCAGCTTTGCACACAGTGTTAAACCTTGTGTTATGTCTAACAATTTGACAGGAACTTTAATAGATCACAGTTGGAAGGCAAATGTCAAGTGGAAAATAATTGTCATTGTTTGTGCAGTTTCCACAGTGTATTCTTCTTACAAATATTTCTCAACATAGAACCTTACAATGATGAATCTGGGCAAGTGTTTTAAACTAAAAACGGAATTGACAATTCAGTAATGTGAGAGAATTGTTCATGGTATTGAATACAAACAAGGTACATATAGGGGGAATTCTTTTTTTACCAAAGGGTTTGAATTATGATTGCCTGATGAGACCCTATACCATGGCTATGTTCTGTTTTAGTGCTCAAATTGTGTTAGTAAACAGTCTATAAGTGCATGAGGCATATTCGTTATACTATATTCTGGCAGACCTTGAAGGCTGATCTTATGCAGGGTCTCCTGGTCCAGAAGCTGTTCCAGCAGAGCAGGTGGAAAGTAGTTGAGCAGACACAGGTAGTAAACAACCTTAAGCAGGTTAAAGGCGTCTATCTTGGGAAGGTAGGACTCCACCACTTGGGACATTCTTTCCAAGAACCTATGGCCAACAAGAAACCAGGCAGTTGAGCAAATTCGAACACAGATCACGCAGATAATTGTAACCCGTTTAACATGATTCACAGAATCATATGAGTGGAAGAACATAACGATCAGAGATGCTTCTGTACAGGCGTAATGTACGTTACAATTCAGCGATGCATGTAGAAAAATGCTGAGCCGGCTCAGCTGATCTTCATTTTGGATCAAGAGTGAAGGATTTAAGTCATTTTTCAAAAGGGGTCGTTGAATGGCTTGATGAGTATGAAAATTATGCAAATCATATGCTTTGGCTTTTGCAGACGCTAGATCTCAATGGGAGATTTTGAATCGCCTGCTTAATGGTGCATGGAAGCCAAGCTCTTCTGGCAGCTCATGGCCCAACACCTTACAAAGATACTTCCTTTCGTTACCAGTGTGTAGGTTGCTGACATGAGATAAAAAATTGCAAGTGGTGTATTCTAGCTTGGTGCCATCTTAATCGTATCTACTTGAAACACTTGCTTTGTTAAGTTTCCAACTACCAGTTTTGCTAGTGTCTGTTTCAAGTGTATAGTAATTCCAGACATTGTTGCAGTGGTTGCCAGCCTGCATGTTTCCGTTCTTCCTGTCATTTACAACTGCTGCATTTACAGCACATAGGACGAGCTTTATCATGGCATCGGCCATTACAAAAACCTGCGGTCACAGATACATGCAAGGACACCTTTCTTTTCAAGGTCTTTGAAAAGAGTCCGGGTGTGTTTAGCAAGATGATTTTGCGAGTCGGAAACCATACATGGAGAAGTTCAACCACCAACCTTAGAAAAAGAACATAACATTTCTCACTTACGGAACTCTGTGGCCCTGGAGGTCGTGGTTGAGTGAAGAGTAGGTCTTCAGGACGCTGAGGACATCTTTGAATCCCAGGGCTTCTGGGTCCCCGACCGCTCTTTCTGCAAAGGCATTCAACATCGCCGTGGGGCAGAACGCCAGATCCTCAAACGCAGACAAGAAAAGAATCACCTAGAAACGCCAGAGGGAGTTAGAAGGGGAGCAATATTCACATGTTAAAGTAGGCTCCTACTAGGGATGAAAAGAACTATACTTGTGTTATGAATAACACATGAGTGGATTCACATCTTGTTCACACCACTCTCCAGAACAAGAACATGCATGCACCATATAAGAATGAGGGTTGTGTTTAGGTGGCTATGATGACAATGGGGCCAGCGTGTTCCTTTTGAAACCCAATATATAGAATCAATCCCATGATTCTCCAATGCCCCTGGAGCATTGGGATTCGATTTTCAAACCTAAGGAAATCGTGCCCCCTGCAGGCCATCAAGCACCAGTTCCCGCAGTGTCTGGTCACCCAACAGGCTAGACTATTGATGGGTAAGTCTTTTTAAATAACCAGATCTTGTGGCTACCAAATGTCTCTTTGAAATGCTTAAACATTTCCCCTAAACTGAAAGAGGGGCACATCCCCAACGGATAGCCCAAAGCTAGGCTAGAATAATGTTTGTTTTAAATGAAAGTTTTTTTAATTGTGCGGAATCCAAAGATGCACTTGCCCACTATTCATTGTTCCTACGGTGCAGAAACACAATATCGAATAAATAATTGTGTAACATGTCTGCAAATACCCAGACTTAGAAAAGTAAGCAATCATGGAGACAAATGAACAGCTCCCTTCACAAAATAACTTTAGTCCACAACTCTCACCATGAGCTGCAGTAGATCCTACTAAAATGGCCTAATAGTTACAAGGGAAATGGAAGGCAACCATGTTCCTGGAGATGAAACTAAACTGGTAAATGTAATCAGGAACATAACTATAAACTAGAATTGACCAGTTTACATGCATGTTACATTTAGTCAATCAAGTATTAACATCCGGGTTGGAATCAGAACAGTTGTCCTACTCTGCCTACATCTCTATGAGCAGCAGCACATCCATATGTCAAACACTCATTGGTTGACCTGAGGCCGCCAGCCACCTGGTCCCGTCAATGCGTGCCTTCGCTATACACCACAGCCCTGGTAACCCAAATGAATTGGAATATTACAAATGGATGATGAACTCTGTGAGAAAACAGCCTTTTGTCACACCAGGAACAAATTCTTTCAAATTATGAGATTCTGACGTTTGGAGGGGGATCGCACCGCCCTCCTCTGGAGACCGGTCGTAGGACAAGTACGCACACCGGACGGCAATCGCTACCCTTCACAGGTGTTTCTGTTTACAGGCCCCAACTAACAGGATATAGAGGGGGAGACGCGAGGCAGCGGAGGCTGGGTTTCGGGCGACTAACAGAGAACGGGAGTTGTCAAGACGTTTATGTTACAAGGAACGTTGGTTGATGTTAATGTGTTGAATATATTTTTCTTTTCTTTTCTCTTGAACACTGAAAGAAGAGTGTCTTTACTTGAGAGCCTTAAGAAAATAAATGGGAGCAACAATACTGCTTTTTCCCAACAATCTGTCTGGTCTCTGCATGTCGATGAGGGCTCTCCCGCTGTAAACGTAAGACGCGCAAGTGAACCTGATCATAAACAATACACCCGTTCACATTAATTAGAGTTGCTCGTCATTCTTTTCAGAATGGTCATATAATTTGTTATAGAGATGCAAAGACCCAAACAGCAGTGCCATAACCTAAACACAATGCCAAAGAAGTAGCATAATGTCCATTTGTGTGGTAAACGTTTCACACCAGAAGATTATGAGAGTGATCTGCAGACAAAGCTCATGGGTATCGGCAGCATGACATGTGAGAAACATGATCTACATCAGGGGTTTGAGGTGTTTTAGGGGTCTGGAGTTATCCATTGAATCTAGCATGATCCAATACAAGGTTGTGAGTATGAGTGACCTGTTTGTTGTTCCACATAGGAATGCTGCAGCCCACATAATCCGAGATGGCAGTGAACAGGTTGAGGTCTCTGTAGTGCAGCTCCTTGCAGGCCCTCAGCACATTCAGCAGGCGGTTGAAGGGGATCCCGTGGACCTGCGCTGCATGCAGGAGGGGGAATAGGAAGAGTTGTCATGTAAACAGTAATATTCATTAACACGTATACAGGCGACTATGAGGGAACTTTGTAAGCCAAAATGTCCAGGTGGATGTTATGCTTACTGCTCTAAATGAGAATCCTGGAAATGAGGCAGTGAGGACTCTGATTCAAATCCTTCTAACTTCAGCGTCACCACTGCCAACTTTTCAGGTTTCTCATTTCCAATCGCAGGGCACAGTCATCACACATTTATTATAACTACAATCCAATCTCAAAGTCTCCTATGCAAGCCTAAATCTACATGTTTCTAGCCAGTCATGTCTGCCATTTTGTATCTCTCTCTCTCTCTCTCTCACCTGTTATGTTTTTGCTGCAGACATCCAACAGTGGCTTGGAGCAGAATCCCATGGAGGCCAGTGTAGTGACCATATACTGGGAGTTGGGAAGAGTGAATTGGGACACCAACGACAGGGCCTTTCTCTGGAAAGAGGAATTGGAGCAAAAACCATAATGTCCACAGTGGTCAGGAGCCCATAGACACAGGTTCTGAGAGAGCACGCTGATCTACATTCAGTGCTGCAGTGGGACAGATTTGAAACGAATCTGATAAGCCCTCACCTCGATCTTCTTCTTAAGGTCCACGGAGGCATCCCGGCCCACGTGGCGCATCATGGTCTGCAGCGCCAAGACGCTCTTGACGCGAGGCACCTTGGTCTCGATTATCAGCCTAGAAACAGCAAGCGCGTAACCCAATCACCCACAGGAAACTACACAAATGGCCTTCTTCCCGCTTCCTTTTTTTTTTTTTTTTGAGGCCGTGTGCACCCACTTGACCCCGTCCTTCAGCGCGTCGCCATTGGGGCTGCTCTCCACGTGTTCCAGACAGGCAATCAGCACCGACAGAGATTTCTCATCCAAGTCATTGAGGCTGTCCTGCAGGGACAAAAAGAACAGTGTTAGCCACTATTAGCTCTCCAGCAACTTGACTGGCACACAACAAAGGGGTTTACCTGGCAGACCCGGAGGAGCGTCTGGATCACGCGGCTACGCTGCGGCACGCCCAGCTTCAACGCGGCCAGCAGGCTATGGGTCAAGTCGTCGGGGCGCATGTGCCGGGCGTTCTTCATGGTCTTCTGCAGGAGGTCCTCGAAGCCTGGGTGCTGGAGCATGAGGCGCAGCGCGGTTTGCCGCTGGTCCTCCGGCATCTTCTTGGAGGTGACCCAGCAGCGCGTGAGGCAGTTGCTCACCCGCCGATCCGTGGACGCGGAGCGGCCCGCCAGTTCCAGGACTTCCAACGGGGACCTGCACTCGCTCAGGTGGTCATAGAAGGGCATTCTCTTGAAGGGCTGGTCTGAGAAAGTCTCACTTTGCGAAGGCCTGGTTTTAGATCTTTGTAATGCGTTGCCCTGCTTCCTTTGAACCATGTCTTGCCCGTACGTTTTCCCTTGAGAGTAAAACCTCACAGAGCACACCGGAGCTCCAGCTAGTGTCCCATGACTTTCTCCTGTTCTACAGATCCAAGATGATCCCCATGAGAAGCGGTCTTTCACAGAAGCACTGCTGGTTATCTGGGGGCCAGTGTGTTGCCATGGTGATTGGCGGCTATATATCCTCAGAGCCAACCTGAGCACTTCCTCTGCTTTGCGCCCATTCATTGTGATAGCTGCTCAAACGCAGCCGAGTCAGTTGTTCTAAAAAGTTACATTTAAGTTGATCTGAAATCAAAGAAAGAAGAATAGGTTGTAATAGAAGTTACACTGACAACCGTCCAAGTGTCCTCTTGATATTTCCACTAACACAAAAAGTGTAAAAAAAACAATTATAACGCGGGGGTATTAAACATCTAAATATACAACGTCCGTAACATTCTGGTTGCTCCTTAAAGTTCGCAACACAAACATTCTTAAACAAAATGTACCATGTCTGCACGTTGTATATATAAACTTGTGTCTAAGTACGTTTACCCACTAACGTAATTTGAGACGATAAAATTCAGCCAGTATGACAATTGTGTACATCTGTCCGTCACAAGGTCAGCCAACTGTTTACTGATCCTCGGGGATGCTGGCAAGATAACGCATGGTAAAATATTTCGTCAAGCTAAGCTGCAAAAGTTAGCGAAACTACTACAGTATATTAAACATACATATTGACGTTTAAAAAAAACTATATATATATATATATATCTGTATATCAACGTGAGATAAATATTAGCTACCTTACCCTTTGCATGATATGCAGTCCATCCCGGTTCATACATGCTGGTTCCTTGTGTGCCGCAATGTTGGGTCCTCCGTCCTCCATAGGCAACAAAACGTTCCAACCTGTTTGGAATATTTGTATTATCTTTAAGTTTTTTGAAACATTGCCTTTTTTATCTATAATAAAGCTATAATTGTACAGGTCGTATTTATAGAATTGTATTCAAATAAATACATTGGCAAAGATACAAAAATAAAAATAACCATAAAACCTTGCGACATGCGCTTCGATTTGTTCTCTTACGGACAGAAATTCAGGTAGAACCCACAGTTTCCTAGCAACAAGACACATATGGCAACATTTCTACTTGCTGGTAAGTCTGGCTTCAATTAAGTTTGTACTTAATGCCTGACTTGCCTAAATGGGAAAAGGTTCTGACATGCTGGTAATAACATGTACTGTAACAGTATACACAAGCCTTTTCTGACTCTCTGCAGGAAAGGCAAATTGCCCATACTTTGCCAAAGCTGAACTTCTTGCAGACTTACTGCAATGCTCTCTGCCAACGTTCAGCATCCACAAGATCTGCATGCACCCCAATGAGTGGCAGGTAAATAATTAGATTTAATGCTGTAATTTCTCCTAAAAGTTCTCTAAATTCCAATGTTACTTCGCACTCATTTCATTTCTATTTGGTCTCATTCCCAGCAATGGCTGGAGACCACTTGTAAAGAACATGGCTGGCAGCATGAAAGGTCTCCTATGATATGGAGGGAACTTATCCAACATGGGGGCCAAGGAATGCTCTTAGGGGGATTTAATGACTTCCTAGAGCATGTACAGGTCAGGTAGTCTTACATCACTCCAAAGATAATGTTGTGGATTAAGTCATTTGGTTCAGCAAGAATGGAAACCGGATCAATTTCAAAGTGCTGTTTTACTTCTAGGCATACTATGGCATCAGCTCTGATATGACATCTGAATTGATGATGAAGATTGCTGCAGAGAACCTGAAGACAAGAGAGATCTGCATGGAAGAGGAGGTTTATGATAAGAGCCTCGTCTTGCCGAAGCACATATGGATCAGTAGGTACGTATTGTAGGTTAGCTGCAGTAACCTGGTTTCAATGTGAGATTGATGTCAATTTAGAACCTAAAGTAACCATTTGCTGAAGCACAGAAGATGATAGAACTTTCTGTTTTAAGGGTATTGACTCCTGGATGAGGTAGGGTGGTAATATTATTTTGTTTTAAGAGTCAAAGGTAAGGTCTCACAAAAAATTTACAGAATTACTGCTCACAGGCACACGACTGGATAGTATCAAAATAAAGTGTAATTTGCATAAAAAAAGGTATTCCCATACATTCAAATTTAAAGCTAAGTTGTAAAAAATGGTGTTGTTGGGGGAGAGGTGTTTCCCCTTGTAATGCAGTTGTGTGGTGAGGTAGCTCCTTAGACTGCTGTGCCACACGAGTGCCCAAAATGTGAATATTGCTGTTTATCCGGTACCAGGGAGGTTTAGGGTGCCTCTTCCGGATCAATGTCTATTGTCCTGCCAGGAGCTATAAGCCTCAAACAAAATCCACTCTTCTTTGGAACCCTGTAGTGCCCTGAACCCAATCTGCTACAGCCTGATCCCCCAGCTGTTTGCCCACGGAGTGTTCCAAGACGTCCCGACCATCAGCCTTCACCTGTTGGACGTGGGGGCCGTTGAGGAGGAGCTGCAGGGGATCCGGATGGAAACCCAAGACCTGGCCTTGCCACAGCTCCATGAGGTCACAGTCCACACAGAGCTGGATCAGGCCTTTCAACAAGCACACACTATCATCCTCCTGGATGACATTTGGCCTGAGGATGGAGAAACGGGTGAGGAGGAGAAGGGGAACAAGGTTTGTAGTTTGAATTTTGTACATAATTTAACAAAACATATTCTTGTTTTGTTTTTTTGAGCATGTTCGCTCCGAGCAACACCAGGGTTGTGGGTGATGTATTATTCTATCCATAAATACTGAAACTGTCTATGACTGTAATTTGCGAGTTGCATTGGATAAAAAATAACTTTTTTCTTTAGGTGAGGAAGGTGTCGGAGCGTTACCAACAGTATGGGCGTCTAATTGACAAGAGGGCACACAAGGACGTGATGGTAGTGGTGGCTGGGAACTCCTTGGTCAACCTTAAATGCTCCCTTTTACTGGAGAACGCCTCCTCGGTCAGTAGCGGGCGTTTTGTTGCCATGGCAACTCAGCTGGAGAATGAGGCCAGAGCCCATATTGCACAGAAGCTGTTCGTGAAGACTGCAGGTAATTTTTTACAATATATGTGGTTTATTTAGGAGATGCTGTTATCCAAATCAACTTACAGTTAATGCATGCATGGGTAGATGAGGTAACTCCCAATATCCAGTCATTGTGAGCAAAACTTTCTTATAACTCAGCAAAATACTTTATGATTTTTTTTTACTAAAATGTCTAAATATATTAACCTTTAATCATTCTTATCCCTTTAAAGAGAGGTGAAAAACCTTTATGTGATTCTTTATCATCTCTTAGACGTCACAGATGTCATTGTTTGGGGCAACATCAGTAGCCATTTCCATATTGACCTACAGAGGGCAAAGGTTTTCCAATACAAAGGAGCCATCTGGGGGCCATCAGACTTTTCTCAGCCAGTCCTAGAGTTAATATATGACAGGTAACTTCATTGTTTGTAGTGATATGGTGCCAAGTTATGTTTCTCAGTCTTTTTGTCTTCTAGCCTGGTCCCAAATATATCTGTTCCAACCATTTTTGTAGAATAAGACAACACAAGCAGATATGGGACCAGGCTAATGCTCTTCCGCTGATTCATAAACAAATTCAACACTTTACCTACAATATAGTTGCAATAAATTTGAATGATATACCTCTGTGTCATTGGTAGTTCTATGCAAATAGAGTAAACCAACACATTGATGACCCTATTTATTTTCAAAGGAAATGGCTAGAGTCTGACTTTATGAGTTTGGTCAGTACCCATCGTGACACTGTTGCCTTCAAGTCCCAGAGGGCCACAGCCAAATCAGCCACCAATGGGATCATTTCAGTTTTGAAGGCCTGGAACCACAACAATTCTGCTGAGCAAGTCTTCTCTTTAGGGATACTCAGCACAGGTCAGAGTAATACATCTACATAATGGCAGTATGAGAGCTACCTAAAGCAGGGAGTAATACTAGCATGTCCACAGTGTTGCTACCGGCTATAGGCATACTAACCAAGGAAAGTCTTTGCATACAGTTGATTTAATGTCATTTAGCAAAGACTACACCCAACTCCATTTATTAAGAACTAAAAACTTAAACAGTTTCTAAATCAGCAGACCTCTCATTCATGTTTTCAATTCATTTCCTCTCTTTAGGACAGTACAGCCTTCCTACTGGTGTGGTTTTTTCAATGCCAGTCACCTTCCAGAATGGGAGATGGTCGGTGTTGTCTGATGTAGTCATTGATGACGAAATGAGGGCCAAACTGCTAATCGCTGTAGACGAACTCAGTGAGGTAAGTGTTGGAACAGAAAACACACAATGACTTATATGCAATTGTGCCATTGTTTACTCTGTATGATCTTCAGGAAATTAGTGCAAATGCCTGGCTAATCTGTTTCTAATATTTAAAAGTAAATTAATTGGTGCTTAATTTCCCCCCACTTGGATTGAAGGAATGTTTTATGCAAAATAATGTTTATTTTTGTTCTAATTATTTTATTTCTTTTTTAAAGGAGAAAGACCTTGCATCAAGGACAAGAAAATGCACTTCATGAATTAACAACAGATACTCTCTCTAATATTGTTTTTTAGTTTTTTTTTACAAAATGAACCAAATGCTTTTGGGGTGGTTATAATACTAATGACCTCAATTAATTATTCTTCATCATCACAGCTTAGCCCTCCTTTGTGTCTTTCTTCTTTAGCACATTTTTCCCTTCAACTCATAGTTTGACCTGATATAACATGTTACAACAAATACATTACTGTTGTCCATTAAAATAACATTAAATCAATCAGAAATAAAGTGTAGACATTGTTAATATTATAAATTACTATTGTAGCTGGAAAACTATAACTTTTAATGAAATATCCACATAGGCGTACAGAGGCCCATTATCAGCAACTATCAGTCCTGTGTTTGCTAATCCAAGTTCATAATTTTAAAAGGCTAACTGATTATTAGAAAACCCTTTTGTGATTACGTTAGCACAGTTGGAAACTGTTGTGCTGATCAAAGAATTAATAAAACAGTCATTCTTTAGATCAGTTGAGTATCTGGATTGTCATTTTTGGGTTTGATTACAGGCTAAAAATGGCTGTATACTTCTCAAAGATTAAAAAACATTAAAACAAAGAACAGAGGCACCTGAGGTGTTTGGATCACAAAGATGCAAACAGGCGAAATTATGAGATGCTGATTTTAACCCTACTGAGCTGTTTTAGGAGCAGCATGACCGTATGCACATAGGAGGTGCCCAACAAGCCTATCTAATTTGTGGGAGTTGGTTGGGGTTAAAATCTCTTCAGATTTCGTAAACAAATTACAATGCCAAAGGTCTGCGAAGCTGTACTTGCTGCAAATTGAGGATTCAGTGAAGAAAAGAAAAATTAGAAAAATCATTATTTCTAATTTTCTAATTTATATCAATTTCAATCAAAATCACGTACCAATTAGGGGCTGGATTCAAACTAAAAAAATACCCAAAATCAAAGAACAATTTAAATCACAGGATGATCCAACTTGCGTGAATTTAATCTCATGTCCCACTAGAGGAGGTCAGGCCCTCATGCCTCCCTCATGGTGTCCGTTTCTGACAGTTTGGTCAGACACATGTACACCAGCAGCACACTGGAGGGGATTTTTTAGACCTCTGGCGGTGCACCCCCTGTTCCTCCTTTCACAAAGGAGTAGGTATTAGTCCTGCTGCTGGATTGATGTCCTTCTACGGCCTTGACCATCTCTCCTCATGTAACAGCCCATCTCCTGGTATCTCCTGCATGCTCTAGAGAATGCTCTGGAAGACACAGCAAATGTTGCGACGACATGTGTGGATGTGCCATCCTGGAGGAGCTGGACTGTGTGTGCAAACATAATGGGCTGCAGGTACTGCCTCATGCTATCAGTAGTGTGAAGAATCAGTCAGGAATGATAAAGAGAGAGCAGTTGTCTGTGGCCACACCTGCAAAACCATTCCTTTTTTAGGGTTGTCTTGCTGTTAGCCTTAGTACACCAGTTGTCAAGTTCATTTGCACAAAAACAGGTGACATTAATTTACAATCTCTCATGCTTCTTAACTAGATATATTGACATCCCTAAAGTTGAATTGACCTGGTGTTACACTGAGAGGATTACGTGTTCCCTTATTCTTTTGGTAAAACAAGGAGATTTCTAAATGACCCCAAACTTTTGAATGGTATTGTTTACAGAAATGTTTATATGTATTCAGACAGTGTGAATTAGAAAGAGTACAGAGAGGGTACAGGATGGAGCTCTGGTTTCCAGTTGTGAGCAGAACAGCAGTATTGAAACTCAGTGCATTACCACTAGACCACAGGCTCTGCACATTATATTTTTACATAGTTCATGGAGTTCTCTGACTCTGTCTGTTATCCCCCATGTAATTGATGAGGTGTGAACCCCAAATCTGCCACAATTAACCGAAGGGCTGGTACTTTAAGGACCTTGTCAGGAATGTTTGCAGTTGCGTGTCTAGTTTTCAAGCGTCTCTACTTGCGTTTAGGCATAGCAATCCAAGTATCGATGGCCCACCGTAATACAGCACCGGGCTGGCAAGCACACTCTGTTCACCCGAACACCCTCGGAGCAAGTGCCTCTAAAATAGAGCAGTGGATGTCACTTGTTTTTATTACTGTTAATTTTACTAGTAAGCATATGGTATCATGATTCGTCTCAAGTACCTCCTATGGATAGGCGAAGTGCCACTGGTTGGGAATGACTAATCAAGAGTATCAACGCTTGTTCATGTTCGACAATGCTTTGAAACAAAGGCCTGCTTTTATTTTTTATGTCCAAGCTATGTTCAGCTTTTCCTGTGATGAGTTGCAGATCGAACATATGGCATGCATTTCCCCAGTGGCAGAGTTGGTCTGTCTGACTGAGAACTCCAGGTGCACATGGTCCACACTGCTAGTGTCTGTTATTTCCCAACTTCCACAAACAAGGTATCATAGGCTAGCAGCCAATATTTTTTATATTTGTTCCATACCCTGTAATCCATGTGTTTGACTAAATTACACCGGTAGCATAAGTAATGACATTACACATAATAACAACGAATGTAGTCATTGTAGTTCATTTCCTAGGTTTTAGCTACATTTTTGTGAATTTTCTGATTTATTTTGTATTTATTTGTATATTAATGACGTAATATAAAGGTAGCCAATGAAATTCATGAAAAGGCTTATATTCCGCACGTGCGGCTGATAAGTTCTTTCCCCGCTGCTCTTCCAACCGCTCTACTTCAGACTTTGACCGAAAAGGCGCTTGATTTGGGGAGATTTAAATAGCATTCTAGCTACCTTATTTAATTAACACGACAAATTGATTTAAAAATGAGGGAGATCGTTCATTTGCAGGCTGGTCAGTGTGGAAATCAGATCGGAGCTAAGGTAAGGAAAGTTTTGCAAACATTTTTAACGTTTTCCAAAGTAACATCGCCACCGTTAGCCGCTACCTAGCTAGTGTTATCGTTGGCATAGCCAACCGCTATTTTAAAATAATGAGTAATCATTGGATCAAGTCGATTCATAGTGACTTTAAAAGTGTAACTACTGTCGTTAATTATATAAAAATACTAGTTGACATTTTAATATTTCCGTAAATTGGTTACCAACCTGACAAAAAAAGACCACCTTCTAATCGGGACTACGTTAATATTTCATTCAATTACGTTATTTACTTTTATTTGAACATGAATATTACATGTCTGGTCTTTCGAATAACTTGAAGTTCGATTTGCACTTTGTCCTAAACATTTTCTCAGAGTTGAACCTCCATACAGCTCTATTAAAAATTGTGATGGGCTTTCTTAATGGCATATTTGATTTAAAAACATTCCATTGTGTTTAAGTGCTTTTACAATTTGAATTTCTCTAACCGCTAAAAACGGCCGTTAGTGGACTTAAGATAGTTTCTATGTCGGCAACTAGATGGCTTGCCTATAAGCAAACTAATGTTAACTAGCCTGTGGTTTAGTTCAGTTAAAACATATTTTGCAAAAAATTACTTGCAGTTATTACATTTTTTTGTTATCATAAAAAAATAATATTTGACAGATCTGAAATGGACACTATCGTCCGCATCTGTAGCATTTTTACATTGGGAAATATAGCCTGGATCAATGTTCGGACATTAATTTCTATTTCTGAAATTGTGAAGGCTATTGTTAGATTACTTCAAATTATAGGACAATTCGGATTAATGAGCAGTTCATAAGGATGCATGTAATATTGTAGAAAAGGTTTTAAAACCGTCTGGCAAGGTTTTAAAAAACGTTCAGTATAAGGACTACGAATGAAGATTTTTTTCTTCTACAAGATTAAAGAAAAACGTGTGCCGATGAGGGCCCGTTTGTGAGGCAATTTTGCCGTCTAGCATATAGGATATTAAAATGCTTAGAAAACGAAAAACGTTTACCAATTCAAGAACATTAATGCGTAGCCTTTTCAGTTCCATACCCCGACCAACCCATCCTCAAACAAATATGCCAGCCCGCGGAACTGTTCATTGGAAATATTTTCGCCTCTTTCCAACCACCTTATTTACAATTCTTCCCGCGTTTGAGGAAAGTCTATACAAAACACTTAATATGGAGGTTGATTTTGTTTCAAATATTAGCAGTTAACGACAAGCAGCCCTTCATCGCGCCCAGTAAATAAAGGTGTAAATAATTACAACTTTTTAATGTGTTATTGTCAAATGCACAAAATGTCTTTCTGAGCAATACAATTCATATGACATGGCACAAGTCGTGTACTCTGCAGTATAATTAAATTGTAGTATATAAAAAATATTACGCAAAACAACATATAGAATGCCATTTAGTGTCTGTAGATTCAAATTAGTGTTGTATTGCAGTGTAGCCTATTTAACTCCATTGCTGCACTTACTGATCATTTATGGGTACTGTACTGTCTGCTGGGCTCAATCTAATAGCGCAACTACGTCAGATCTAAGCATTTGTATCTTAGCGATGACTTTGATGATGCATATTGTTTTGTTAGTAAGTGAATGTAGGAAAACTGCAGCACATCGCCACAGGTCTTTACTTGTTGGTGCACTATACATTTACACCCACCCATGTGCCACTAACTAGTTACTACTGTGCCTCCATTATTTTGTAGTTTTGGGAGGTTATCAGCGACGAGCATGGAATAGACCCCACTGGCACCTACCATGGAGATAGCGATTTGCAACTTGAGAGAATCAATGTGTATTACAATGAGGCAACAGGTAAGGTTCTCGGTAGACATGGTTATATTGAGATAATTGTATAAAATGTGTACCAAACATTTAATCAATTCAAGACATCTTATGTTGTTTGGCTCACAAACTGCTCTTAAATGTCAGATATGTTTCCTGACCCTTGTAATAGTCAACTCAATAAGTGTTGCCAAGAATTCTCAGATTGTGAAATGCACATTCAAATGGGTAACATTTTACTTGTGATTATATCGTTTTATTGGTATTTAACATACCTGGGAGAAATGTATGCAGGCAACTAGGATGCACTTTTAGTTTTTTTTACTGACCATTTTCAGTCATGTTCTTGAATGACCATTACTAGTTCCAAATCTTACCTCAAAACAAAGCAGCATGTTCATAGTAATTCATAATGGGAATTTATTTCAGGTGGTAAGTATGTTCCTCGTGCTATTCTGGTTGATCTGGAGCCTGGAACCATGGACTCCGTTCGTTCTGGGCCATTCGGACAAATTTTCAGACCAGACAACTTTGTGTTTGGTGAGAATATTTTTTTAGTAAGGCAAACTCTGTCCACCCTTCGGTAGTAAATATTAACCATAATATGCCTAGTCTACATCTCATCTTTGGTTTTTAATATCTTGTTGACAGGACAGAGTGGTGCTGGTAACAACTGGGCCAAAGGCCATTACACAGAGGGAGCGGAGCTGGTGGACTCCGTCCTGGATGTGGTGAGAAAGGAAGCAGAGAGCTGCGACTGCCTTCAGGGCTTCCAGCTCACCCACTCCCTTGGTGGAGGCACCGGCTCTGGCATGGGAACCCTGTTAATTAGCAAGATCCGTGAGGAGTACCCCGATCGAATTATGAACACATTCAGTGTGGTGCCCTCCCCAAAAGTGTCTGACACAGTGGTGGAGCCGTACAACGCCACCCTGTCTGTGCATCAGCTGGTGGAGAACACAGACGAAACCTTCTGCATTGACAACGAGGCATTGTATGACATCTGTTTCCGCACGCTCAAGCTGACCACCCCGACATACGGCGACCTCAACCACTTGGTGTCGGCCACAATGAGCGGGGTCACCACGTGCCTACGCTTCCCCGGCCAGCTTAATGCTGACCTGCGCAAGCTAGCGGTCAACATGGTCCCGTTCCCCCGTCTGCATTTCTTCATGCCCGGCTTCGCCCCGCTGACCAGCAGGGGCAGCCAGCAGTACAGAGCTCTGACGGTGCCCGAACTCACACAGCAGATGTTCGACGCCAAGAATATGATGGCGGCCTGTGACCCGCGCCACGGGCGCTACCTCACCGTGGCCGCCATCTTCCGTGGTCGCATGTCCATGAAGGAGGTGGATGAGCAGATGCTGAGTGTGCAGAATAAGAACAGCAGCTACTTCGTGGAATGGATCCCCAATAACGTCAAGACTGCCGTCTGCGACATTCCGCCCCGCGGACTCAAGATGTCCGGAACGTTTATTGGGAACAGCACCGCCATCCAGGAGTTGTTCAAACGCATCTCTGAGCAGTTCACCGCCATGTTCCGCCGCAAGGCTTTCCTGCATTGGTACACCGGGGAAGGCATGGACGAGATGGAGTTCACCGAGGCGGAGAGCAACATGAACGACCTGGTGTCTGAATACCAGCAGTATCAGGACGCCACTGCAGAGGAGGATGGGGAGTTTGAGGAGGAGGGAGAAGATGAGCAGGCTTAAAATGGAATTATAACAGGGATGTCTCAAATAAATCTCAACTGCGTTCTGTCCCTTCAGTTTGTGCTTTTATTCGTTCACAGCACAAGGGCAGCTGCTGTCACTGTTTAACTTGTTGTATTTGCAATAAAACATATCAGCATTTTTTTTAAACTTGATTCTTTCTTTTGTAGATGTAAAAGACCAAACTAACTTTCTTCAAAAACAAGAGAAATTAGAAAATAGATACATTTCTTTACAATAGTACAGTTCTTTAAGTGCCTTTATAGGTTGAAGCAGTAATGCATAAGCAAACACATTTCTACAATACATTAACATTTTGTTAATATCTTAACCATTCCATTGTCTTTTTAGTTTGTTACACTGGGTTTATAGCAAATGAGACTTTAGATTTTATTTGCCCCATCAGCGATTTAGTGTTCCAGGAATTAAATTCTTTTTTTTAAGGACATTGGTTTAACAAAACCTGCAACATACAAATTGCATGCTAGCTGTAAGTCCACTGTCTTGATCCCACCCAGATAATCAGTGTATTTTACGTGCATTGTTGCAAATTGCCCTTATTTTGTTAGGTAAACGTTTTACATAGAAGTGCTGGTTAGGCATTGGTCTATATTACAATATGGTACACAGAGACCATTTGGATGGGAGAGCTTCAAGCAAGACATTGGTGGAAACCATTTAACACAATTTTAGTTCCTATGTGCAATGATATCATCCATTGCACAAACTAAAGTACACCACTCCAAGATTAAGATCAGATGGGAACACCTGCAACTAAGCTGGCCTGGTTGAGATGGGATCAGGAACTGGACTACCAATAATGACCAAATAAAAATTCTTATCAGAAGGGGGTTTGGGGGTTATCTACTAGGCTTACACTAAATTAGATAGGGGAAAAAAATTATATTAAAGGAATTCGAAATTCCCATTGAATGATTGGTTTCTATTCTGTATATTTAACCTGGACTTATGACAAAGTTTGCAACATTGGTGGAAATAATGCAATACATAAAGCTTTAAATTGTCATATTTAAAAATGGCTAATGGCAGTGGTGTGAGGAAGTACAAAACACATTTAAAGAACATTCTTTAGATGATAGGTATATTTAGAAAGACAGATTGCATCTGACAAAACCCAAAACATCTTTCCTTGTATGCAAGTATTGAGAAACTTGAAATCTGCGAAGTAATACTTGCATTAATTTACTATGGGGACAGGGCCTACTTATCGGAAAATAAAGTCAGTGTCTGTAAATAAGGGGACCAGGATTCTTGCATGGCAATGTAAACAAAAATTGGGAGTAATGCAAAAGTTGATGCATTCCATTTTGTATGGGTTTTTATTTAAATTTTAAATACGATATTGTGATTTTGAAATATTTTGACTAGATGGTTAAGATGGATGGCTAAAAACTGAAGTACTGTTTTCACAAAGATTAAGAGTTACCGAGTGTAAACATACTTTTGCTGAAATCTAGTTATTGGTGCCTTCACAATAACAATATCCAAAGAAGATTTTTGAATTTCTTGCGTTACTGAAAGGACATTTCAATCTTTATTTCTTTACAAATTTCTCCACATGGTGACAAGACTTCCATTAAACTGACGGTTAAAATAAATTATTGATATAATATATTAGCTATAGTGAAACGAAAAATATATGTTTGGCCAAAAATCCACTGACAAATAAACTTTAAATGGTTTTCTTTGCGAAGGTTAGATGTAGATCCGGAATCTATTGCCTGGTGTCAATTCAGACTGTGCAGTTGATAGCCACCTTCATTTGGCATAACAACATACCTGCTGCAAAAATGGATATGGAAACAGGCTCTAAACAACCCTCCTTCTGGAATCTAAACACATTACTAACTCCCAATACCTAGCTCTGATGGCTTGTTCCCTTGATTAAAAGCAATAAAACCCTGTCAAACACAGGTGCCATCAAGTCCAACTCTGAAGAAACTCAGACTTGCGTATCAAACGGCACACTATTCCATTTGATGTGCAGTACTTTTGACCAGAGCCTTGTGGAAACTGCTGAAAAGAAAGCACTTTTGAAAGAACAGAGCTGTTGGGGACTCGCACGGTAATAACGTGAGGGCAGAATTAACGACAGTAATTTAAACCCTCTACACAATCACAAAGTAACACACACATAATGTATATATCTACAAAACATTTGGGTATGAGCGAGTGACGACGAAGCTAAGAGGACTCGGGCTGTTGTGCCGGAGGTGGGGGTGCGTTTGTGGGAGGGGCCGCCCCCGCACCCTCCTGTCCGTCCGGGCCGAGAGGACCCAGCAGGTCCTCATCCATCTGCTCCAGTTCGCTTTGGTCCAGAAGCTCAAAGTCCTCGTCCTCGGTCGGCACGAGCGTGACGTCTGGCACTTCCTCCGTGTCGTCAGCGGTCGTCATGCTCTGTTCCTCGGTCTCAGCGGTGCTTTCCTGGACGCCGGGGGGGGTGTCGGTGGGCAAGAACTCGGCGATGGAGGGGGCCTCTCTGGCCTCTGTGGAGAGCAGCATGGCCGAAAGTGTGTTCTGCACTACTGCGGAGATCGCCGTGGTCACAATCTCCTCGCTCAGGGCTTCCAGTGACTGCCTCTGGGCCTGGGACTCCTGGAGTTGGCTAGCCTCCGATTCCGCTCCGTCCGCCACCTCCTCCTCCTCCTCTGCTCCCACCACAGTGACCAGTGATGCTTGGTCCCCTCCAGGTGCCCTGTGTCCATTGAAGTGCGTGTTGACAAAGTGAAGCGGGGAGGCCAGGTGCTGGAGGAGGAGGCTGGCGGAGCACAAGGACTCCCCTTCAGGTGGTTGTCCTCCCCTGGCCCCGTCGCTTTGACCCTGACCGTGGCCCTGCAACGGAAAGTGGAGGAGACTGTGCTCGACGGATGGGAACTCGTCAACCGATGGGAACTCGGGCAGGTCCCTTAAGAAGGCCTCCTCAGGGTCACTGTGTACACTATGTTGGTCCAGGTCTAAAAAAGAAAGTTGACGTGAGGGAGGAGGTGCATACTCAGCAATGCACAAAGTAATTATCAGGTTTACACAAGGAGCAACGTTTTCAGCATAACTATAAAATAAACTGATTTGACAGAAAAATATATTTTCATAAACAAGTCGCCTGCGAGTAAATCACAAGGACAACAGTCTGACCAGAAACTACTGCAGTATTTTTTAAAACCTGTTTGCAGCCTAATTCTCCTTTACACCCCCCATACATTTAAAAACAAGTACATTTGCAAAACAACTAACTACTACTAGCTACTGCACACAAGCCAAAACGGAGCTGATCTTAGTCAATTTGTCGAAATTCTTACTATAGGAAACAATAATGAACGCATCCACACTTCTTTCATTCCATAGAATAAACAAGTCCCATACTTGCAGGTGCTATTGGGATTGGTTAATTACCTTCAGAGACATCGGTGAGTTGTGGAGTGGTAGCTCTGGAAACAGAGAATCCCCCGCTCTCCAAAATGGACGCTTCCTCATCAGACAACTCAGAGTCTGTGATGGCCATCGCCAGAGCGGTGGTCTTAGCGTCCACCTGACCGATTATACGCCACATTGGTTTTACATGAAAAGAAAAAAAAAATAACAATAACATAGCCACATTGTTCAGACATAATATTGTCTTGTTCTCTCAACTGCGTTGACTTAATCTGAACCCCAGCCCGTAAAAAAATGTTGCTTGGATTTGCCTTTCATTAAAGGAAGTAATAGAAAATAGGAGTGTAATACTATTGGGATTGAAAATATGCTATAGGGATGCAGTGGGGGAATAAGAAGCAAAACATTGGGAGAGCTGAGATTTAAGAGGCGACCCTCTTTACTCGTCTGACAAACCGCTGAATCGGCAACATAATACACCAACTGGTCTTGACATCTGGTCGCTGGATCATTGCCTGGGTGGTTTCTCAAGACACACGCGATGACGGCGCACTGCACAATACCTCAGTCACGAGGGCCGAGACATTTCTCCACACTTCATCTAATGCTCTAACCCCGGCCCCCTGGTCCTCACCGTCGGGGCGAAGCAAGACAGCTCCTCCTCGCTGTCACTTTCTGTCTCGGCTCTGGGCTCATCCCCTTCCTCCACCTCCTTCTTCACCTCTGAAACATTCACAGAGATTTCAGCAGCGCTACAAACCGAGTGTTTCTCAAGCCGAACCGGATGTTCCGGGTTCACAGCAATAGACGGCTCCTTGTGATGTCTGAACGTGTCAACGACGGAAGGACGAACGCACACACTCACTTTTTTTGTCGTGCTTGCGGCGCTGAGTGTCCCCCTTCATGCTGTAGTCCAGTTTCATCAGGATGGGTTCTAGACCCGTGTACATGCGCTGGATCAACTCGTGATACACCACCAAAGGCCACACCAACACACTCAGCGCTGGAAAGCAGAAACAGCAGCAGAGCGCTTGAATTGCTTCCCCCTCACGTTCCAAATGGCACCCTATTCTCCATGCATACTTTTGACAGGGGCAACGGAAGCGTCGGTTAAAAGTACTGCGCCTACACTACATTAGGGAATAGGTTGCCTTTTGGCATGAAAGCGGCCTTTAACCGGAGCTAGCAGCCATAGAAACAAACAACTCACAGGTGCCACAGAGGATTGAAGGATCCCTCCGGGTCCTGTTCATTAGTAAACACTGTAGCAAAAACTGTTTTAAACGGTACAGCATGACGTGATTGTGTACTGCTGCGCAACCTTTTGCTAGACGCGTTGACCACTGCAACCGTAAACCCACGGCTGAATACCCCCCAATTCCTAGGTTGATGAACGGTAAACCCATGAATGGTAATATGAATGGCTGCAAATAGAGTTATTGGCAACAACTTTGCTTGGCAATTGTTTTGACGGCCACTCCCTTTTGGCCTTAGTGGGCTGGATGTTTGCCTTTCGTGAAAAACAAATATAAAAAGGGTTGTAAAATCAAGGTGGCTTACCGATGATGTAGGAGATCATTATTCCTGGAACGTAGTGTCCCACCATGGCTAAAACAACACACCCAGAGCACATCATGGCACAGAACTGGAGGAGGGGAAAACAACGAGTTGGTAAACTTGCAACTCCGCTGAACCCAGCTTCAACATCAGCAAAAATACCCCCTCAGATGAACAAATGGGACTGTTTTTATGTTTTCATAAACCACGACTGAGAAATGTCACAGTAACGTTAGATACACCATCCGATCCAGATGTTTATTTGCACTTCTACAGAGTTGAGCAAAACATAGTTTAGACTGAACCGCAATCTTCAAAAGAAACCCATCAATATAGCGGTTTCTTTAACAAAACACCCAAAGGACATCGAGACACATAATCAGTACTTATGGCCCAATTGAGAATCAAACGCTTACAATGATCTTGAAGACACCGTACAGTAATGCACTGAGCTACCATGAATCCCAATGTACCTTCCCATGGTTCTGTTGTTTATACTGCAGCATCTCCTGGACATAGAGACAACAGTAGAGGTAGCTCTCTGCCAGGTGGTGGCTAAGCTCTGGAATGCTGAGGAGCCGTGGTTGCACATTCATGGTCTCACTGCGGAGAGGACAGAAGGGATGAACACATTAACACAAAAATACTTTGAAAGCCCGTTAAAGGCTTTACCAAGAGCAGGTTGTCAGTTTGAATCCCAGGTGTGATTGAAAAAAGAAAGCCAATTTAGTTGTATACACAGTTGTGTACACAGTGTACAGAACATTACAATAACAATAATGCGTTTTCATAGTTGGGATGTGATGAGACTTCGTTACTTAGGTCAGACATTTAGTTATTGTTGGGACTTTGGTAAATATGTACGATTCTCTGAAGCTCCTGAATGACAGCAGTACCAGTACTGAATGACAGCAGTACCAGTACTGAATGACAGCAGTACCAGTACTGAATGACAGCAGTACCAGTACTGAATGACAGCAGTACCAGTACTGAATGACAGCAGTACCAGTACTGAATGACAGCAGTACCAGTACTGAATGACAGCAGTACCAGTACTGAATGATAGCAGTACCAATTAGAGCCCAGAGCAAAGCAGGGGCGCAGCCAGTACCCTTTAGTTGGACATGTATCAGGGAAGATATGTTAAGTATCAGGGAAGATATGTTATTACTTTTAAATAAGGTAAACCTCTGAGAGAATAATTCAATCATTATGCTTGATTCACTATGTATGAATATATTTAAAGCTCCAAAAATCTATGTCTAGCATTTTCGGATGCAGTAAAATGTTTTCTAGCAAAACACCTGGAGGTCTCTTGGAAGGAAATGGGTTTCCCACAGCCAATCAAAAAGAGGGCAATGCACCCATGTGTAGATCGCTTTATGGTATGATTCTTTATCTGATGGAAGACACATTTTTGCCCCGTATCCCTTATGGACTTGCCTCATCTCATCTAGAGCACGCATCATCAAGCCATTCCCTGCCTTATCACACAGTTTACTAAACAAAACAGTCCTAGGCAGTAACAACAAGCTCTGAGAATAACAATTAAGCATGCAGCTGCCTGACCCACCACAAGAAGTCGCTAGAGTGCAATGAAGCAAGACTACATTGTCCGACACAACCCCCCCAACTCCGGCCAATATACACCACATGAGATGCTCCTAAGGATTGTCATCATGTTCGACCACAATTTAGCCAGGCACGGTCATAATTACAAACTGGACACCACAAGATCAGAAGAAAATTCTATTAGGGAGAAGCATCTAGCTGCATGCTCCATATTATAAGCAGAACATGATCTACAGGAGCTTTGGGACAAGCCAGCCACAGCATTAAAAGATGGGCACTGGTGGTAGAGAAATGTGTTTACCTTTCCACTGCGTAGGCCTCAGGATGCTGGACTGCAGGGGGGAGAGGAGGACAGCAAGCATGTTTTATCAATAAAAAATAAAATACCAACCAGACTTTTACATTTCATTAAGTATAAAAATCTTTGGTTATGAAAGTAATCCAAACAAAATCAAATAAAAAATACAATTCAAATACAAATTCCAACAATCAAGCATCTGATGCAATTGTGAAATATACCAGCCTATCATATTGACCTCTGGGCAGGGGTGAGTGAGTCTGGAAATGCATGTATCAACTATGCATGGACGTACCTGTTACAAGGCGTAACTTGTGTTTCCATCTTTCCAGCAACATCAGTCCTAGAATGGAAAGACTCAGGAGAAAGAGAGGACGCAAGGACGTCGAAGACAGGAGCCTGTAAAGCAACATTCCATTTGAGAATGTTAGTTGATTCCACGAGTAAACAGACCAACCATACATAGGACAGCAAATACAACACAACCCTGTGTTCGATACGCAAATTCGTATTGTGACAGCTGTCAGATACAGTTTTCCAGTTGTATGTCTTTTAGATAACGGAGATTGTAGTTAATGGAACCCATGGAGTTTTTAGCAAAATCTCATTCGTCTAACTGATTAGTATACCAACGTTTAAACTAAGTAGTTTTAAAGAGTAAGTGTTAAAGAGCGAATTAGCCAGATAGCGAGATTAACTGTGGTTTTAGGGATTATCGCGGTCGTGCATCATTCAAGATGAATACACCGTTCATTGTAGCTAGTAGTACTTTACCAGGCAATAAAACACATATAAGACACAGTTCCACTGCATTTCCCCGTTTAGTTTTAAATAGCTGATTTCAAGAGTCAATTGTGACTATTTAATAGGCATTACCAGAATAAGGTGTTCAGTGTGAGAGCAACGAAGATGCTGTAGAGCGGCCTCTCCCAAACCAGCAGCCTCTGCACCCATAACAGCAAGTACTCATATTGCGATAGCCAGCCTTGGAGACGCTCTCGTAGTTGCACGAGCTCAGGGTTACCATCCCCGCACACTTGCTCCGATCCTCCAGCGGGGAACAGGTCCTCTAGGGCCGAAGAGGAGGAAACAGAGGGGCGTCTTTCCCCCTCAATGTTCGCCATCTTTACCCCACTTTGTTGTGTTGTTTTGGCGATCACGGGGTACGGGTAGGCGGATAGATCCGTGAAGGCCCGTAATGGATGAAAAAACAGGACCGATGTAACTGGCTCAGCATATCACGTGCTTCCTTGTTTACTGTTCTCTTGGGTTTGCGACAATAGCTCTATACTGACATCTGCTGGACAAATTAGGAAGCACCAGTCCTTGTTATAGAATATACAATTTAATTAACTTGTCCTATGAAAAAGACTATTACTGTAAGTAAAACAGTTAAACTGCTGTGCATGAAGCAGACAATAACACACAAATCAAGTATCATAGAATAGGGCATGTTTAATACAGAAAAAACACAAAGTTACCAAAACCTTGATGATCAATTTGATCAAATGTTGCTGAAGACAATTGTGTTTCATGAAACTGATACAGCTTAATATTGCAGATAATGGTTCTCTACAACAGTACAATAACATTTTTAAAAAATTGTCTTTCGTTTTCATCCTCTTCACATTCTCTTCTAGTGATCGTACTTTGACTTGCTTGAAATATCTGAAATAGAAAAAATTGAGATATGTATAAACATGACATAATGTAATCTTGTCCCCAGTCAAATTTGCCTAAATTGCACTCAGTGAAACAGCCAGGGGACAGGGTTAGAATACATGTAACCATGGCATATGATGAAGAATATTAAAAGTCTATAGGCATGTGGTACACTTAAGATCCATAATAAGCTCCATACTCTTCTAACCAAAGACACAAATCAATGGAAAATATATATATAAAAATCAGGGTTGCAACAATAATGTGACCCATTTGCGTATAGTGTAAAACTTTTGCTGCATTCAAAGAACAAGGTCAGGTAAAAAGCAGTACACTATAGGGAAAAGGAGCCATTTGGCATGCAGCACATATCTGCATGCTGATGTTAATGAAACTAAGATGATGTTTTTGCATACATATTCCAAATGGATGGCCATGAGAATTGAACCCATTACCCAATTTTCTGCTGTGCTGTATCCATGGACTAGTATCAGTGAACCACAAAAGCTAAGAAAACTCAAAAGTATTCTGGTTCAAAGACCATTCAATTTCTCCCCAAGCATCACTGCAAGCAGGGAACAATAGGCCAAGAAAAAAAGAATTAACACAATTTCTACACAAAAGGCAATTTTCTATTTAAGGTTTAAGAAAAAAATTTGGTTTTGAGGTAAGGGTTAGAATTAGGGGAAGAAGTTGGGCATTGGGATTAAGAGTTAGGGTTGTGATGGGTTTTAAGGATAGAGAAAGTATAATCTTGAATGGGAATACAAGTTTTGATCCCCACAAGGATAATATTACAAACGGGGTGTGGGGGGGTTAATGGCCCCAAAAGCAGCTGTTGCGGTGGTGTAAATCCATAAGCTTGACAGGTGGGGAGAGGGCAGAATGACTGAGGGCATACCTGGACCAGGGAGGTGGGGCTAGAGCTGGTGGAAGAGGACAGTAGGGCCAACGAGCTTGACTCCCACAGGCGCTAAGAGGCTAAAAGGGCGTCAATACCTGCCGGGGTCAGCACCATGGCCTGGAGCAAGTCGGAGAGAGAGACGATCCCCAGGCATATGTCGTCTCTGTCCACCAGGACCAGCCGATGGACCTGGGGGACAGCATAGAGACAAATAGGGGAGAGGATGGGAAAGCATGGAGGCAGGAAGAGGATCGAATGAGGATAGGAGTGAGATTGGGTGTGTGTTGTGAAAGCATTGGCTGTGGTTACTGTACACACTAAGTCTGTACTAAGACTTGCCAGGTATTAAGAAGAGTTGAGCTGAATAAGCAACAGAGTGTTAAGATCCAGACAGTCTAATATATTGAAACAATAATCCTGGGGGCACGCCGTAAAAACTCTTATTTTCTCCGCTTGCGTAGGAGAGCTAAATGTAACCGCACGTCAGTGGCCATTTCTAACTGTTTTCTTGGTGTCTTTACAAGCTAAATGAAAAGGAAATAGAGGACCACTATGGTTCAGTGGTGCACACGAGAAATCATAGATTTTTTATTTTGGTTGGACAAGTTCCTGTAGTCCCCAACCCAGTCACCTAACGTTGCGTTCCCAATGAACATGAACGAGAAGAGCAGAGGGAGAGAGCCTTACCTCAGCCTTGACAATTCGATTAATAGCGGTCCCCAGGGTCTCGTCGGGCAAGCACTTGATAACCCCCTCAATGAAGCAGCAGCGCTGCTGGAGAGCCTCCTGCATGGACATGTTCAAGTTGTTGTATGTCTTCCGAGCTGCCAGATTCTGAGAAGAGAGAAAGATGTGCACAGTGCATAAAGATGTATATGTTTACTTGATGTATTTTTATGTTAATCTAGCGTTTTACAGTGAATTCAAGTTTAAAAGGCAGTTTTGAGGTACTTACAATTACGTCGAATCTGGAGTAGAGAGCTACCACCTTGCCTTAGAGAACAATGGATTGTAAAAATCAAGTCAAAATGTTTTTAAGGGCACCATACAAGAATATGAATACACTTCACAACATAGATTTAACTAAACCACCTTTCGTGTTCAATACTGGCAGCGCGGAGACCCTCCTCTCTACAAACAAAGACAAGGCATCGTAGACCGAGGCAGTCTGCTGAACCGTGGCAATGTTCCGGAATGTCCCGATGCCAAGACTCTGGATTGTTTTTTGCAGAAAGTGGGGTTTTGGAACTGTCTCTTGCTGTGTATAGCAAAACAACCCGACAAGGAACATTGAAGAGAAACATATGCTTCATGACACTGGTTGAAATTGACGCCCATATGATATTACAATAAACATACAATCCCGAGCCATCTTACAAATATATGAAGAAACTTGAGGATTCGCTTGTGCGTCATAATGTGCAAGACATTTCCGGACACGGGATCGATGACCGGCAATCTGTGGATCTTATACCTCAGTAGCGAGTATATGGCGTCAAAGAGGCTGCAAACAGAGAAAAGGTGAGCCAACAGGTAAATATGCCTTACGGGATATGGCCTACTGAACACAACCCAAAACACTTCTCAGGTTGTGGGTTCCAAAATGCATTCACTGACTACTCAACTGGTTATCCAAGTTGGATAAGATCATCTGTTAAAATCACAGACCATTTAAAGTAGAAGCATAAGCAAAGTCCAAGGACAGTTGATTTGACTAAGAGCTGGGCAGTTTTACCTGGCGTCTGGAGTGATACTGTGCAAACAGTGGTCAGAGTATTGCAGGTACACATCTGCAGAAAGAGAGAGGAATAAACTAAAGGCAACGTTATAGGGAGACATGTGTATACGGACCATAAAAAACTACCACTGGCTTTTTCTAGCTCATTTACTTGAATGAATCACCTCGCCATGTCCCAATTTGATGCCTTTCCAGCTCATTCATTTGAACCTGTGGTGAGAAGGGGGGAAAAGATACTATCAATGTTATATGTCCCATTAATAACCAGATGGTTCATACCCTGAATGCCGATTGGCTGTTAGCTGTGGTATATGAGATGATATTGTCATGTCCTGGATGCGGGCCCCTAGCCATCTCTGTGCATTGGGGCTCCCATTCAGGGCATGGCACATGGAGAAGCCTCTAGCCATCTCCATGCCATTGTGGGCTCCCCAGTCAGAGCAGCTGCATTCAGTTGACTCTGATTGGGGAGCCTACTTAGGTTAGGTTTGCACCACACCCGTTGTGGTTTATTGTTTGTTTGTGTACAACTTCACGGTTTGTCTTCATTTGATTCAAAGTTCAGTGTATACGCTACATGTTATTTGTATTTCGTTTTGTTAGTTCTACCTTTTCTTTACGTTTACAGTTGCGTATAGTTTGTACCTGTTTCTTTGGATTAAATCACCTTTTCTTTAATCAAAATGTGTGCATTTGGTTCGCCCGCACACCACAGCCGTGACAGAATAAACCACCATCAAGAACCAGCGACATTTGACGAGCAGCGTTGGGGGAGAGAGCGGTACACCTGGTTGGGGGACTGGGGATCCGACTCTCTCTCCTCTGACGATTCAGGGGCGGAATATGAGGACTGGGATCTCCCGGATGATGATCCAGGCTGGGGTGTCAACAGGGGGTGGACAAGTCCACCTTCAACCCGAGTTCCATGGGTTACCTCGGCACCCAGCATGGCCGCATCTCAGGGTCGCCCCCAAATGTTTTTTGGCGGGGGGCTATCGGGGCTTCCTGTGGTGCCATGGCTGGTACCTGAGGGGAGATCCAGGCAGTCCGAGTATCTGTCTCTGTCTGCGCTGACCGCGGGCTCCCGCCTGTCTCCCTGGGAAGGGAGCAGGCTAGCCAGGCATCCCGGGTTGGGGCCTGGTAAACAGGCAGCCCGTGGGAAAGCGCCTGCTCGTCGCACCACCGGTGCCCTGGGCCCTGGGAAGCGAACAGCTGTTGCTCCAGGGTCCGCAAGGAATACCACCGGTGCCAGAGCACCTGCTCCACGTCCGGCCCTCGTCCCAGCACATGCTCCACGACCGCCCCGCGTCCCAGCACCTGCTTCACGTCAGACCCTCGTCTCGACACCTGCTCTACGACCGGTCCACGTCCCAGCACCTGCTCCACGTCCGGCCCTGGTCCCAGCACAAGCTCCACGACCGGACCGCGTTCCAGCACCTGCCCCACGTCAGACCGTGGTCGTTCCGGCTCCAGCCCAGAGACAAGTTCCGGCTTCAGCCACACGGGTCAGTCTCCCGTGTCCTGCCCCCAGGGTCAGCTTCCCGTGTCCTGCCCCCAGGGTCAGTCTCCCGTGTCCTGCCCCCAGGGCCAGTCTCCCGTATCCTGCCCCCAGGGCCAGCTTCCCGTGTCCTGCCCCCAGGGCCAGCTTCCCGTGTCCTGCCCCCAGGGTCAGCTTCCCGTGTCCTGCCCCCAGGGTCAGCTTCCCGTGTCCTGCCCCCAGGGCCAGCTTCCCGTGTCCTGCCCCCAGGGCCAGTATCCCGCTCCCTGCCCCGAGGGCCAGTGTCCCGCTCCCTGCCCCGAGGGCCAGTGTCCCGCTCCCTGCCCCGAGGGCCAGTGTCCCGCTCCCTGCCCCGAGGGCCAGTGTCCCGCTCCCTGCCCCCAGGGCCTGTGTTCCGCTCCCTGCCCCCAGGGCCAGTTTGCAGTGCCCAGCTGTGACGCCGCCCCTGATGTGCCCAGCTGTGACGCCGCCCCTGCAGTGCCCAGCTGTGACGCCGCCCCTGATGTGTCCAGCTGGGAAGCCGCCCCTGATGTGCCCGGCTGTGACGCCGCCCCTGATGTGCCCGGCTGTGACGCCGCCCCTGATGTGCCCGGCTGAGACGCCGCCGTTGCCGTGCCCGGCTGAGACGCCGCCGTTGCCGTGCCCGGCTGAGACGCCGCCGCTGCCTCCCCCGGTCGAGCCGCCGCCGCTGCCTCCCCCTGGACGAG